>VZQC01012951.1:944472-989259 GCA_009823505.1 Rhizomys pruinosus
CAATAAACAACAAAGCCGCCCCACCCAAAACAAAAACCAGTCCAAGAATTCATTTCCAGCCCTGAATCTGGTCTAGAGAGGTCTCAAAAAAAGTAGATAATTCCAAAGCAAGCAAGTTACCTTTTTGAAAGCAAACACAAGCCAAAATGTTGTTTTAGAAAATAGGATCTTTAAACAGTCAAGTCTGAGGCTGATTCCTATAAACAATTACCACCTGTTGTGAAGCATTTGATAGACTCAGCGACAATAAATTTAGAGATGTCTACAGTATCCAAATTTTAGGCCTTTAAATGCATTTTTAAATATCATTTTTTTTTTGAGACAGGGTCTCCCTGTAGTTTCAGCTGTCCTGGAACTCACTATGTAGGCCAGGTTGGCCTTGAACTCACAGAGATCTGCCTGCCTCTGCCTCCCAAGTGCTAGGATTAAAGGCATACACCACCATGCCCAACACAATATCAATTTTTAAAGTTTGCATGTGCTTATCTAGTCTAGCATGCCAAAATGAATGATTCTGTGCACATAAAGGATTGAAACTTGAAGTGGCTACCTTGTTTGACAGAACCAACATGAGACAAATACAATAACTGAATTACAAACAAACACAAAAACTTAGACACATAACAAGCTATGTAAATCTTAGACACACAGTTACCATAAACACAAGACATAGATATCTCCTTTAAATCTGGGTAGATTTAGAATTCCCCATCCTGAGATCTCAGAGAATGAGAATGAAAGCAATCTCAGAGAACTAAAGTGAAAGCAACAGATTAAGGGCCCAACAACAAATACTATGTAGACACCAAGAGAAGAAATGCTGTGTGCATGGAGCCAACTCCTGTCGACCCCGGAGCCAGAAATCCGGATCCCTTGCCTAAATTCCAAATCACTGAGGTGAACCCACTATTCGCACTCTAAATCCTGATGCAAACACCCTGTTTGCACTCTACCAGTGGAGAGCTAGGGCATCCCCCATCTCCATGCTCAAGGACCAGTACTGCATCCAGTTTCTCCTAACTGAGTGCCCTAAACCAGAAACTTGAGTTTAACCAAATAACCAAAACCAAAGTAAAGTAAAAAGAAAAAAGAATTGAGCTCACTCTTATCTAAAAGACATGGCTGGCCAAAAGTCTCTAGTCCCTCCAGTGGTCTTTGGGGGATCTTGGTGGGACCTCCAAGATGTTAGGGTTGAAGAATCCATACCAGTCACACCAAAGGATAGAAAACCAAGACTTTATTTTGGGGAAAAAGTAAACCAGTATGCTGGGTTGGGAGGGAAAAGGCTCCAACCCCAATAACTTGGCTTGCAGGCCTTTTATACAGGGTCTATTGGAATTTTAGTGGGGTTTGGGTAACTTCTAGCCTTATTGGATAATAGCTGGGTTACAGCTCCTGGTTGGGTCAGCCCACCTGCCCCCACATACCAAAGGTTATCTTTAGACACAATCCTGCAACTGGAACTAGGAAATGTTGAGTCAGACCACCTGCCCTCACATACCAATAGTTATATAAAACAAGTTTAAATTTTATTAGCTGTTCTTGGGGCCTCCAGCAACTGACCTTGAGCAATTGACCTTTTCCCCAAATTAGGCAGGTTCCAGTAATTGCTTAAAATGGTGGCTATACTCAAAATGGAGTCACTGTGGGCCTCTCTTGCATTGCATTGACCACATTTAGCAGAGAATTTTTCCCTATGTGGTGGGAAAAATGTTCCCCAGTTAGTCCCACCACCTGCAATAATTCTTATTCCAGCAATTGAACTGGTTTGTGTTCTGCAGCTTCAGAAACCTTTGGAGTAGTCTTATCCACCGGATAGAAAGCATTACTATCAATGCCAGAAAAGGTCAACAACCTGACAGGAAATGTCATGCTGGGCTTGATGCCTTACATATCATATTTCAAAATGAAGCAAACTCTCTCAAATAATTAAGTAAACCTCAAATGCACTGTAAAAGGATGTGTCAATCTGACTGTAAGGATTCACTGCTCTTACGCTTTTTTCTGTTGATGAATAAAACTCAAATCTCATTTCAAAGAGGATAAGACGAAGCTTATTCTGTAGCCAAATATGAATGAATGAGGCCTGGGAACACAGAATTAGTTTATCCTCCAAATTCCATGTTCTAATATGGCAACAGTTCCACGAAGCCTTTGTAAGTAACAGAACAAAGAATAGTATACATGGAGACACTTTTTAAATACATTGGTGAAAACATCAGTGAGGTGGGTTACAGCAGAGTGAGAAAGGATCAATTTGAAAGTGCAGCTTCTTTCTGGGAAATTTCATTCACCCATCCAAGTTTTGGAGATATTTCTTTAACTGTTTTAATATTCCAACAGGGAAGGCTAAGTGCAGGTAAAAGGTCATGATGAAACCTCACTCTGTTGTGCTAGCAAGAAAGTCACTGTAAGAGAAAAGTGGTCAAGAGAATAAAAATCTCTGGCCTCACCATGTATGGTGGTCCCTGACTTTAATCCCAGCACTCTGGAGGCAGAGGCAGGTGAATCTCTGTACTAATGAGCCAGCCTGGTCTACATCATGAGTTCCAGGCCAGCTGGGACTACAGGTAGCTTGTCTCAAAAAAAGTCTCTGGCCTAGGTAGTGTGATATTTGACATTCATTTCTCTGAGTCAGTCAGTCACCTGGCCAAGGACCACTACTAGCAAGGAAGGTTTAAGCCATGCTAAATAAAAAGTAAAGAGACTGTAAACCTTAAAAGGGTCCCTGTTTTCTCCTGCATCGACTCAATGATAAGATCTGTGACTCAACCATTAGTGACTTTACCCTCAGCAACTGGTTCTCACACTGGGTAGAAAGCTTTCAGGTAACATTTGTCTGTCAATTTGAGGTGAGTGCTGTGTTTATTGGTTTATTATGAGACCAGTGGGTGGCTAAGTAGCCTAACTATTGGAAAATGGATGGTAAACTTAACCTCTTCTGACAAAGACAGCTTATATTAAACAAAGAAGAAGAATTCCCTACCACAGAAATAACCATTTTAGTATCATGAATTCCTATCATCTAAAAGTCATAAGCAGGTACATCTGATATAACCCACCTGCATACCCACATACTCAGATATATATTGCTTTCTCTCTCTCTCTCTCTCTCTCTCTCTCTCTCTCTCGCTCTCGCTCTCGCTCTCGCTCTCGCTCTCGCTCTCGCTCTTGCTCTCTCACTCTCACAGAGGATTATTCCAGGGGATACAATGCCCTCTTCTGACCTCTGTGGGCATTGCATGACACTGGTGCACTTACATACATGCAAACCATCCACTCGTATACATAAAAGAAAAAAATAACAAATAAAATCATTTTAAAAGAAAGGCAGGGAGTTAGAGGAAGTGAATGATGTGAGGAGGTTTAACAAAAACAAAGATTGCATGAAAATGCCACAAAGAATCCTTTATTTTGTACGGAAGTTTCAACTGAAACTAATAAAAATAAATAAAACCCAACCTTGGACTAAAAGAAAAATCCTTTGTCCTGTAAGAAAACAGGCATAAGTTACACCTTGGGGCACTACAACTGGGATTCCAGGTATGTTTCCTCTTTCACATTCATCCTATATCTTCTGAAAGAGAATGAGGGCTGGCCACTTTGCACAGTCATCCTTTCAGATTTTCTCCTGGCTGCCAATGGAAACCAAAGTATTAAAGTCTGTGTCAAAACCATTGAAGCTTCATTCTGGATGCATCATCAAGTAAAGAAGGACCAGTAGAGTATGTAATAATTAAATTAGGCCTAAAGCATGAGCAGAAGCTAAGTCAGTGAGCTTCAGGATGGGGAGGCAGGATTCCAGATTATGGGAGGGCACACACCAAGAATCCCTAACAAGCTCAAGGAACTCAAAGACAGTTCTAGAACACACCCATCAGGGCTAGGACCAGACAGTAAACTACAGAAGAGCTTCCCATGATGGTCAAGGTGAAAGAGGTTGATTCCTCACCCTAAAAGCAGCAGGATGCAATTAGAGGTTTAATACCAAGCCAGAAGGGAGACAGGATGAAATTTGCTTTTGAAAGGCAGTTGGGGGGATTTACCAAGACCACCTGAAGCACAGGTAGGAGACGGGTGCTTCAGCCAGGCCAGGCACATTGTTTGGTTTGATTTAATTGTCTTTGGCACAGTTGGCTTGTGTGGCTCTGGGGGCAGAGTTGTCCTCCCACCTGGTAGAAAAGGTGGGTCGGTGTGAGTCTTAAGATTGGGGATTTCCCAAGACCACCCAAAGCAGAAGTACTGGGGTGTGGGCTAAACAGCAACCCCACAACTCCACAAACACACCCCCCCAGCCAACTGGGATTGCCTAAGGAGTGTCCAAGCAGATTCTTTGGAGAACATTCATAATAGAAAGGGAAGAGTGAGTTAGACTTCCAATAGAAAGCCTAAAGCTTAGACAAGTCAACACTCCATAAGCAAGGAGAAAAGGAGAAAAACAAATCAGGCAAACAAACAATGAAGTCATATGAAGAAGGCAAACAAAGCAAGCCTTCAACACAGTAAAGAGGCATTTGGGATTCACATTGGAATACAGGCAAAAAGAAACCCATATGCCAGGGCCACGGAGAAGAGACAACATTGGAAAGGTGCAGGATAATTCCACACCAAGCTCTACCAACCCTGTGGAAGATTCCTACAGCGGGATCCCCCGGAGGATGGCCAAGGACACAGACATTAGAAGTACACTTGTGGCTGGAGAGATGGCCAGCGGTTAAGAGCGCCGACCGCTCTTACAGAGGATCCGGGTTTGATCCCAGGACCACATGCGGCTGAGAACCGCTGAAACTCCAATTCCAGCAGAGTAACTCCAGTTCCGGGAATCTGAGACCCTCTTCTGACCTCGTGGCATGCACTACACGGGTGCAACAAACTTGCATGCAGACAGTACAACTTCATACCACATACAGAAATAAATAAAAATTAATAAAATTTAAAAAAAAAAAAGAAGATAAGTACATTGTAAACATATTAAGAAATAAATCAAAGACCTATAAAAGCAAGAAGTCAGAGAACTTAGGGGAGAGAATGGAAAACTCAAGAGGTAACCAGAAGGTCGGATAATACAAACTCTGGAAGAACTAAAGGAAAAAAAACAAAAAAAAATCCAAAAAGATAAGGAAACCAATCATCGAAGCAAACGAGCTTACAGGGAAGAGATTGAGAAGCTCCAGAAGAAGAAGGGGAAATACTAAAGGAAATCAACCAAGGAAAAAAAAGAAAAAAGAAAATCAACATCATCCAATCAAGCGGGAAAGGAATGGAAACCAGCCTTCAGAAAGCAGCAACAAAGAATATCAGACCGGAAGATAACCAGGAAAACAACAATAAAACCTCAAGTACAGATTATGAAAAATTTAAAAAATACACAAAAAGTGGAACACACCAGGAACTGTAGGACACTTATGAAAAAACAACCTGCCATCACCTAGAATGAGACGGAATGAAGAATCCCAAGGGAGATGGTTATTGATCAGATCTCAACGACGAATAATAGATAAATTTCCCCAAACTAAAAAAATACAAATAATACAAATACAAGAAGCAATCAGAACTCCCAAAAAAGACACGATCAGAAAAGAAATTCTCCATCGCCATCATAGTTAAAATGCTCGATCCAAACCAAAACGGAAAGAAAAAAAAAAATTTGAAAGCCACAAGAGAAAACAACAAAGTTACCATAATGGGAAAACCCTATCAGAATTACAACTGACTTCTCAGTGCAAACTAAGAAAGCAAGAAGTAACGGAGCAAAGCCTTCCCTGGTGTTTAAAAGGACTATAGATGCAACACGGTACTATTACCCAGCACAAACAGTCAATTATTATGACAAGGAAGAGAACAATCTTCCATGACAAAAACAAGATTTGAAAAAATACATGTCTGGAAACCAACCCTTCCAGAGAATACTTGAAGTAATTCAAAGGAGAGAAGAAAGGAGCAATCATCCTCAGACACCTAGGAAAGAGGAAATCAATAAAATGACGCTGGGGTACAGGAGACCCTGTCTTAGGACAAAACAAAAAGAAAACAAAAAAAAAAAAAAGATATAACTGCAGAAGTAGAAACCTAAACCAAAAACGCAAATGATAATAAGGTTGAAAGGAAGCACACAAACCTATCAGTTCATAAACTTAATATTAATGGACTAAATTCCCCAATCAAAAGACAACTGACTGGGAGTTGGGGAATAGGAAACAGAACCCATCGATATGGTTGTCCACAGAGAAGAAACACAATTTACCCTCAAGGACAGGGCACCACTTAAAGTTGAAGGGTATGGAAAAAAAATATTCCAAGCCAAATGGTACCAAAAAGAAAGACAGATGTTGCCTATTTTAATATCAGAAAAATTAGACTTCAAAGTAAAAGAAATCAGAAATAGACAAAGAAGGCCATTAATTTTATCAAAGGTAACAATTTACCAACAAGATTTGCACAATCATGAATATATATATATGAACAATTTCTGATGCACCCAACTTATAAAGGACAACTCTCCAACACAAGACAGAATTAACCCCAGTACACTCATAGTAGACGGGATTTCGAATACCAAATGGCCCTTTGAACAGGTCAACCAGGGACCATAGACTAAAACAGAAGAATCTGAACTGAACGATAAATTACACCAAATGGACCTCGCAGACATTCTACCGAAATTCCACCCTTAATACCCAGAGAATACGCTTTCTACTCAGCCCCCACGGAACATCTCCAAAAATCAACCACATACTGGAGACAGAAGGAAACTCCCACAAATACAAAATGATTTGAAAATAATTTCATGCATCTATCAGACCACCAGTGCAATAAGCTTCAATATTCACAACACCAAGGATAAGCCTACTATCTACAAGAACACATATGATACTAAACACCCACCTCTTGAATAATGACTGGTCAAGGAAGAGAAAGAAAGAAAAGCATTCCTGTAACTGAATGACAATGATAATACAACACAACAAAACCAATGGATGATACTTTAAAGCAGTCCTAAGAGGGAAGTTTATAGCCCTGTGCGCCTACATTAGAAAAAACAGAAAGAGCAAAGTGAAGATCTAACACTTTGCCGATAAAAGCACTTGAGAGGCACAACAACAGATGAAACCCTAAAATGACAACAGACCAGGAAGAAATAACAAAAATCAGAGCAGAATCAATGAAAATAGAAACAAAAACCATACAAAAAAATCAATGAATCCAAAAGTTGGTTTTTAAAAGATAAAAAACATTAGACAGACCGCTAGCCAGATAACCAAATGAAAGAAAGAACAACTCCAAAATCAATACAATCTGTGATGAAAAGGTGAACATATCACAACAGACAAGGAAACAAATATCCAGAAATCATATGGGAATTACTTCAAAAACTTATACTCTACCAAGTTTGGAAAACTTAGAATAGAAATGGATGCATTATCTGAAAATCTTGGGAATCACAAAGCTCACACAAGAGAGATCAACAGCTTAAACAGCCCCATAATATATGTAGAAATTGAAATGTAGTTAAGAAACCTCCCAACTAATAAAATACCAAGGCCCAGTGGTTTCCATATGCCAGAATTCTATAAAAATTTCAAAAAGACTTACAACATTATTACTCAAATTGTTTAGAAGGATGCAAACGAGAGGGAATTCTCCTACAATTCCTTCTATGAAGCCAGCATCACTCTATTAACAAAAACCAGGTAAAGATACAACCACAAAGAGCACAGAACTATAGACCAATCTCTCTATGAATCACATATGCAAAAATTCTAAAACAGGCATACTGCGCAAATCGCATACAGAACACCACATCAAGAAGATCATCCATCATGACCAAGTTGGATTCCATACCATGATATGCAGAGGGGTGATGTTCAACATACAAAAAAATCAATAATATCATCATCAAACACATACAAAAGAATCAAAGATCAAAATAACCACACCATTTCATTGTCAATTGATGTTGAAAAGCCTTGACAAATCCAGCCATCCCTTGATGCTAAAAGCCTAGAAGGAATTGGATTTGGAGGGATCATTCTTCTAGCTAATCAAGCCATCTACAGGAAAACCCACGACCCAATATCATCCTAAAATGGGGAAATGACAGAACATTCCTTTAACAGTAGAACTCGGCAGGCTGCCCCCTGTCCACCACTCCTCTACATATAGTGCTTCGAATACTGTGCTAGGAGCATAAGGCAAGAAAATAAATAAAGATTACTAATGGGAAAGGAGGAAGTCAAGCTATCCTCATTTGCTGATGTATGATTGTTTACTTTAGGGATTCTAAAACTCCACCAGGAAAACTTCCTGAAACATATAACAGCTTCCAGCAACTTGAGGCATGGATACAAAAATTAATGTAAAAAATCAATGCTGTTTCTGACGACATTTTTATGGAGCTTTGCAGGAGAAAATGGCTGGAGCTAGAGCATACATCATGCTGAGTGAATACCACAATCCCAGAAAACAAAACGACGTAGTATCCCTCATCTGTGGATGCTAATGACAATTTACCTGGTTGTAAGTATTTCTTGCGTATGGCCCCCTGAGCTATGTTTTCCAACAGCAGTTGGAGTGATGTATATTTGGAATACAACAACAACAACAGCAAACAACACAACAGAATGGGCTGCATTCGAAGAACTGTACTGAATGATGAACTTCTGTTCAAAACGGTCAACACAATTCCTCATGGAGAATATTGAGAAAGACTGTAAAAAGAGATAAAGGCATGTTTGGCCAGAATGGCCATTGATAGCTCTGTTGGGCGGGGAATTGTAGGGGCACGGGTCTAGAGTTGTTAAAAAGTAAAAAATAAATTTTATTTAAAAAAAAAAATCAGTAGCCTTTTCTTACACCAACAACAAACCAAACTGAAGAAGGAATTTCAAGGCGATTTCCCACTCACAATAGCCTCAAAAAAACAATAAATCCTAGGACAAACCTACACCAAAGACACAAAGATTCTCTACAAAAATTTAAAAACCCTTGAAGAAGGAAATTGAGAGAAGACATCAGAAAATGAGAAAAACCTCCCTGCTCATGGACTTGGGAACAATTAATTATAGTAAAAATGTCCATTCTACCCAAACTCTTGTATAGATTAACGCAATCCAATTAAAATCCCCAAGAGTTCTTTCACAGGCTTAGGGAAACAAAGTCCTTATTATTTCATTGGAAAAACAAAAACAAGACCCCAGATAGCCCCAAACAATCCTGAGTGAAACAGAGCAATACAAGGGGGGGACACCATACTCCCAGACTTCAATATACACAGGGCTAAGTATAAAAAAAAAAAGCTTGGTACTGGCACAAAAACAGACCTGTGACCAATGGAACAAAACTGAAGATTCAAACTTGAGCACATTAAATTTCAAGCCCATCTCATATTTGACAAGGGGGGCAAGAAGACACAATGGAGGAAAGACAGCATCCTCAGCAAGTGGTGTTGGTGAAACTGGATCACCACTTGTAGAAAAATGAAATTAACATCCCTACCCCTTGCCCTGTACCAAATTCAATTCCAGGTGTATTAAAGACCTCAACATGAAACCTCAAACTCTGAAGGTGATAGAAGAAAAAGTTGGCAGCAGACTACAAGACATAGGCATAGGAAAAGACTTCCTACATCAGACAGCAGCTGTGCAAGAATTAAGGTTGACAATTGACAAAGGACCTCTTAAAACTCAAAAGCTATCTTTTTTTAATTTTTTTAATTTATTGTATGTATATGAATGTACTGTTTGATGCAGGTCTGTGCACCGTGTCGTGCAATGCCGCAGAGGTTCAGAAGAGGGTCTCAGATTCCCCTGGAACGGAGTTTCTCCTTGAATTGGAGTTACAGACGGTTTCTCATAGCCACCATGTGAGTGCTGGGATCGAATCCGGGTACTCTGCAAGAGCAGTCGTTTCTTAACCATGGCTATCTCTCCAGCCCCAAAAAGCTTCTGTTACATCAAAAGAAACAATAAAGGAGTGAAGAGAAAACCCACAGAGTGGGAGGAAACCTTCACCCCAGATACATCTGACAAAGCATTCATTCCAGATATATAAACTACTCAAAACAAAGAAAGAAAACAAATGACCCACTCAATAGATGGAGCAAAGAGCTGACAGAGACTTCACAAGTGAGGAATTAGAGATGGCTGAGAAACATCTTAAGAAGTGTTCAATGTCTGTAATAATAAGGAAATGCAAATCAAAACCACTTTAAGATATCTTACTCCAATTAGACTGGCTAGGATCAAAACAACAAATGATACCAAGTGCTGGAGAGATTGTGGGGAAAGGGGGACACTCATCCATTGCTGGTGGGAATATAATCTTATACAGCCACTATGGAAAGCAGTGTGGTGAACCCTTGGAAGACTTGGAATGAATTTGCCATCTGACTCAGCCATACCACAAGACATACATGCACAGCCATGTTTATTGCAGCTCTCTTCACAATAGCAAGGAACTGGAATCCCAAATGACCCTCAACTGACGAGTGGATAGAGAAAAGGTGGTACATCTACACAATGGAATTCTATGCAGTGGTAAAGAAAGATGGCCTCATGAGGTTCGCAGGCAAATGGCTGGAGCTAAAAGACATCATGCTGAATGAAGTAACACAGTCCCAGAAAAAACAAATGATGAATGGTATCCCTCATCTGTGGATGCTAGCACCAATACCAATTGTATGGCAAACTGAGCAACGTCAATGTGATCTGAAAACAACTGTGTCTTATATTGTGAATCCCTAAATATAATAAACAAATAAAAAAATTTATTGGAACAGCAAAAAAAAAAAAAAGAAAAAAAAAAAAAGAAAGGCAGTTGGGAACCCTAGAATTAACTTACCACTTCTTTCAGGCATGGTAATTTATGTACATGGGCAGAAGTTATATATTTCATATTTTAGAGTAATATAAAATTAAAGGAAAAATTATATGAACCCCTGAACATAATGAAAAAAAGAAGGGATGTGTGGATTAAACTGATCAATGAATACCAAGTTGGTTACCATACAGATGATCTTTGGTATACAATTTTACAGTAGGATCAATATAGATGATGTATTGCATGCATTTCAAAAGCCTCAAGAAAGAACTGCGTTAATTCTTTCAGAACCTGTGATTAATATTTAACTTTTAACCACAAAGAAGATTATACATGTTTATACACTAGACATGTTCAGCAGATTTAAGCATGACATAGACATATTCAGCAGTTTTAAATTTTAAACAATATAATATATATATATATATATATATATATATGCATGAAACATCATGTGGCCCTATAAATAGGTATGACTTTATATTTGTATATATTCGCCAAAAAAAAAAAAAGAAAAGAAAGGCAGTTGGGTTCTTGCAACAATGCATTGGAAGTGCCAGCACTGGCTATGGGAACACCAGGTAGGCAGTGGCTGCAGGAGCCCAGGGAACAGGCCCAGGATGACTACAGTGATAGAGAGAAAAGAGCAAACCAAGAGAGCCTGGGGGCCAGGGGAGGGCTCAGTCTGCACAGTGCTTGCCAGACAAGCCTGGAGAACCCATGTAAAAAACTGAGGCATGGCCACCTATGCCTGTAACCCCTGTAAGCACTGGGGTGGGACAGAGATAAGAGGATCCTTGGGGCTTGTGGGCCAACTAGTCTGGTTGAGTTGATGAGACTCATGTTCAGTAGGAGACTCTGTCTCATAAAATAAGGTGGAGAGAGACTAAGGAAGGTATGGGACTTTGCCACATTCACAGGCACATTCATGCCACACACACATGCCACACACACATGCCACACTACAGAGTATAAAACCAGAGGCAAAGCAAACATGCAGCTGAAGTATAAGACTAGAAGAGAGGTGACAATTCAGCCGACTGGCAAGTATTTGGATTGAAAAGGAAATTAAGACTTTGTCTTCCCTTAAAAATCAGACCTGTTAACATCAGCATGGTGATCCTTGGCAATCACTGGCAAGTTGAGAAAAGGCTATTAGCCTGGGATGAACTTCTGCATTCTCCTGTGGCCTCTCTGTTCTTGACTGTCTTTCCTCTGCAATAGCTTCTCACCTAACTTGCCTATACAATTAGATATGTCAAAATAGTATCTCCAAAATGTGGGACGTAAATTTCATATACATAGAAAAATGGACATAGTGCCCAAGACACATATAACTTATGAACTTGGAAACCAGCAAAGTTGTAAGGCTGACTCAAAGGAAGAAACAGAGAAACACGCACAGAAGTACACACACACACACACACACACACACACACACCATTAAACCAAAGTTCACAGAATGAAGCTACACCTTCTAGGGCTGATTAATCAGAACTTCAATGATATGGAGAAATTAAAATGTTGTTTGAGCCCCTTGATAGTCATTACTGCTCACTGTATGTGAAGAAGCATCCTGTGACTGTGAGGTAAAGCTTTTGCAATGTAGCATCCACTGACCCCAAAGCCAAGCATGTTATCAGATATCACTGAGGCCCATAAACAACCAGCTTTGCTGGAACCCATTAACCTGAGGTTTCCCATTAATGTATTTGAAAGTGTCTCGATTTATTGTTTTCTTTGTTCTGTTACTTATAAAGACTTTATGAATTTGTCACGATACTGGAAGATGGAACTTGGGGTAACCTGTATCTATGTTCCCAAGCCATGGTCACTCATATTTTAATCTAGTAAAATAAACTATTATTTATTCCCTTTGACAGTAGAGCTGTGTTTCTTGTGTGGACAATACTCTATCACTATCATTTCCTCTGTGTGTTTCTGTTGTTTCTAAACAACTATATTTGAAAGGAGGAACGTTAATTTAGTTAGAAGCAACCCTGGCTGATGCATTCCAGGTTAATTAAACCTTCATTTTTACTTTAGAGTAATCTTCTGGGCCATAGCTTAATCATTTAAATTTTTGCAAAAGTCTACCAAGCAGCATGTGTCCTCAGAATCTGGGTCCTAATCAATAATAGTGTACCTGAAGTCAAAGAAAACACTTCCTAGACAATGACATATTCTACAGGTGTTCCCATGGAGAAGCAAGAGGATCTGAAGACTTCCTAGTTCCTCTTAGGTATGGGAACGTTGTTTTCTAACCACACTCCTCCTGGGGTGAGCTTGAACAGACAGCTTTATCATGCTAGGGATGGTTTGCAATCCACCCAGCTGCTGCTCACTGCTAGCAGTCAAGGCAAATTGTTATACCATTTGGTTCTCTTAATTTTCTAAAATACAATCACATTTACACTGTATGTTTAAGGAACTAAACTCTGTGCCATTATTTCCAATCGGACTCCTACCTATTACCTGTTACCCATTTCTCCTTTTTCTCCATTCATAAATAATGCTTCTCAATTAAGCTGCTTGGCTCTGAGAATAGAAATGGAGGCCTCAAATTCTACTGAAATTATGTAATTTACCACCAGCCTCTCTATTTCACTACATAATGACTGGTCTAATCTCTGCTTGGTTATTTGTTGTCTAATTTTTCCTTTGAGAACAACAGCAAGCCATGGCTATGTTTAAATACAATGAACAAAGTAGAAAATTGACACAATTATCTAGAAAATTGGGGCTAAAAGGAAAACAGTAATTGAGCAGAAGATAATTTATGCTTCAGCAGACACTGTTATCATTCAAATCTATCCTCCTTTTGACTTATTCCATGGATTCCCTAGCCAGACAGTTCATTCTGCATGACACATGAGTCTCAGTCCAATGTGTCATTCCTAAGGAATGGACCCCAGTGAAGTGTTCCCCACATTGTCCATGGAGATGCTGCACAACATTTCCTAGGGAGATGTGAAGAAACCCCTATTTACCCAGAATGGAAGTGGGCCAGCTGAAAAGAGGATTCCATTCCAGCCCAGCTTGGTGAGACAAGAACTTTATTGAGATGAGTTACAGGAGTGACTGACTCATGGGGTTGTCCCACCCCAGCATGAATGGCACCTCACAAAAGCTTCACCTCTTGAGTTCCCTGGGCAACTTTCTAGCAGTTACACTCCTGAAGAATCCCACTCCAGTCACCTAGTTTACTGCTTAGATTACCTTGCTCTTGTGTAGAGCCAGGGCCTCTTGCAGGTCTTGCAAAATGTTTTGAACTTCAGGAGTCCTGTGAGCCCCTGGAGCCCCAAGAGTCCAGTGAGCTTCCTGATCATCCTGAGTCATGCCAGTCACATAAGCCCCCCTCCCCCATGAGGGAATGTTAAAGGGCCCCATCTTAGGAGGATCTTGGAGTGATCAGGGCTGCTCTGATGCAAGATGGCTGTGGTCATGTGCAATCCAGAAGCAACACAATGGGGCAAATGAGCACACGGCTGGCATTGGATAGATCACATGGTTGGCATTGGATAGAGTGCATGGCTGGCATTGGATAGAGTGCATGGCTTATGCTGGATAGAGCACATGGCTGGCATTGGACAGAGCCCATGACTGGTATTGGATAGAGTACATGGCTTATACTGGAAAGAGCGCATGGCTGGCATTGGACAGAGCCCATGGCTGGTATTGGATAGAGTGCATGGCTTCTATTGGAAAGAGTGCATGGCTTATACTGGACAGAGTGCATGGCTGGCATTGGACAGAGCCCATGGCTGGTATTGGATAGAGTGCATGGCTTCTATCGGAAAGAGTGCATGGCTTATACTGGACAGAGTGCATGGCTGGCATTGGACAGAGCCCATGGCTGGTACTGGATAGAGTGCATGGCTTCTATCAGAAAGAGTGCATGGCTTATACTGGAGAGAGTGCATGGCTGGCATTGGACAGAGCCTATGTCTGCTATTGGATAGAGTGCATGGCTTATACTGGATAGAGTGTATGGCTTATCTTTTCTGTCCTGGGGCTTATCTCCATCCTCTCACTAGCAGGAAAGTTTCTCTGGGAGCTTCCAGGCTGGCCATTGGCAAGTAGAGATAAAAATGCCAGCATCTCAGGTCACCATGAGAGTTAAATAAACCTCACTGTGGGTGGCACAGGTTCCAATATCAGTGGGTGGTAAGTAAATGCATCTCTCTCCACAGTCCTGTCCCTTCTTCCAGGAAGTATGCTGGAGACTGTCAATCAGGAAGAAAGAATTTGGATGCATGGTACCCATCCAAATTCTCCATGTATTAAGAACACATTGGGATATCAGTTTAAAGTGTGAAGGAGTGTGCCCCATTCCAGATGCCCTGAGCCACATTCCTGCTACAGAAGGGGCTAGAGAGAGAGAGAGGATGTTTTGACTCTCTGGCCCTAAATCACAGATTTATAATCTCTGAGTTGTAGATTACCCAGACACCTGTTATTTCCAATTTGGTTTCTATTTTCCCCTTCTGATCTCATTATTTGAACAAAATCCAAGCTGGAAGTTGAACATAGGAAACAAAGATAAGCCTTGCATTAGAGTGAGAGAGTTTCCTCCGGGATATATAAAGTCCTCTCCCAAGATTGACCACAAGCTAATCCTTGATCCCAGCACTACATCACTTTGCATGACCCTAGGGATGACATCAACGAATGAAGAGTTTTGAGATGGGGAGGTTATTGTGAAATATTGGAGTCTAGTATCACAGAGCAACTCTTGTGAGAGAGTTGAGGATAGTTGAAATAAGAGAAGAGAGTCTGAAAGAAACAGATAGATTGATGTTGGTTGTCAACCAACACCAAGTGACTCTTAGAAGGAAGAAAAGGCTAAAACAGTTCCCCTTCTAGGGCTTCTTAAAGAAACACAGTCTACCAACCCATTGGGATCTTTGACTTCAGGAAGTAACAAGATGAATTTCTGTTGTTTTAAGCTGGTAAATACATGGTAACACATTATAGCAGCAGTATGATGTTCACACACACATGCACACATTCACCTTACCACAGCTAATGCCATTAAAATAGAAGCAAGATGTTCTATTAGATGACACTAGACAAAATCCCTTGAGCCCAGATCCCCTTTAATGGAGCAGGAAGACTGACTGGAGTTACAGTGAGTCATGCTGTCAGAGTGACATGTCAGGCCCACATTCTCGCTCAGTTCCACTATCCCATGCATAAGGCATTGAACACTCTAGTTTATAGAGTAGTAGAGGCCAGACCTCTTCCTCTGGTATGCTGTGTACAACCACAGATTCTATAACCAAACAGCTCTGGAGGTGTATAATATACCTCTATAACAATGACAGCTCTGAGCACTGGGCCCTGCTCCATCTACATGTTCTGTGGGAATCTTGGAATCAATACCAACACTACCAGGCACCAGGATGTTCGATGGGCAGCCACTGGAATCTGCTGTCTACAGTGTATCACACCCAAACCTTTAAACATGCAGATCTGTGGGCCTGTGTCCTATTCATGACCTGGATACCAGTTCTGTCTTGGAGATGGGGCTGTGACTGCTGCAGGAGAGGAAGGATGGTGGGTAAATGGACCCTGAGCTTCTCGAGAGGTGCATGTGTGCATCATTCATTGCTAAGCTATAGCATAGCTCTTCTTATCCCCAAAATGGAAACTGGATTTGGAGCTCATATGCAGGATGAAAGGAAAAGATAGTATAAGCCCTGGGAACAGTTGAGTAGGGTATTTTGTACACTGAGTTGATCATCCTGAAAAGCAAAATCCCTTTTTGACTTACAGGAGTGCCAGGTCCAGAGCCTTGAGAGTGTTTTGCCTGCCTGTCCCTCAAAACAACCTAGGTCCCAGGTGTACCTTGAGAACTGCCATTGTGACACAGTCAGAGCACGCAGGCTTCCTCAGCTTATGGGAAAGCTATTGCCAGCACTCCATATTCAGAAGGGATAAACCATCATTTCTGGCTCCTGGAGAGTTTTCAAACCCAAGGCTATTGTGCTTCTTCTCAGTATTCAGTTCTCCCTCAAGCTGGCATGGAACCCATGGGGTTCTCCCTGGTGAGCAAGGCAGCCTCTCCAGGAGACCCAGCCCTTGCTTTTTTTTTTTAATTTTATTTATTTTTGTATATGTATGAATGTACTGTCTGCATGTAGGTTTGTGCATCTGTGTTGTGCAATGCCACGGAGGTAAGAAGAGGGTCTTGGATTCCCCTGGAACTGGAGTTATAGACGGTTCTTAGCCGCCATGTGGGTGCTGGGGATCAAACCCGGGTAGTCTGCAAGAGCAGTTGGTGCTCTTAACCACTAGGCTATCTCTCCAGCCCCCTAGCCCTTGCTTTTAAACAATTTAAAGCATCCATTGTGCAGCCACATTGTAGAGACAGCTTGAGAGCTGCCCTTTGACTTAGAGTGAGAAGAACAGGAATGGAGCCGGATGAGCCACAGAGGGGCAAGTATTAGTATTAGTATTAGTATTAGTATTAGTATTAGTATTAGTATTAGTATTAGTATTAGTGTTAGTGTGTTAGTGTTAGCATTAGCATTAGTATTAGTATTATTAGTGTTAGTGTTAGTATTAATTAGTATTAGCATCATCATTAGTATTAGTATTAATTAGTATTAGTATTAGTATTATTTGTATTAGTATTATTAGTATTAATATAAGCATTAGTATTAATTAGTATTAGTGTTAGTATTAGTGTTAGTGTCAGCATTAGCGTTAATATTAGTATTAGTATTAACTAGCATTAGCATTATTAGTATTAGTATTAGTATTAGTGTTAGTGTTAGTGTTAGTATTAATTAGTATTAGCACCATCATTAGTATTAGTATTATTAGTATTAGTATTAATTGGTATTAGTATTATTTATATTAGTATTATTAGTATTATTATTAGTATTAATTAGTATTTTAGTATTAGTATTAGTATTAGAAAGCTATGCTAGGTAGATCCTGTGTGAGTCTCAGACACTCAAGAACTCCTTGGAATCCCTAACAACCCAGTTGAGTAACTATGACCACACCCATGTAAGAAGACCAAGAACCAAGGGACATAAGGAACTGCTCAGTGCTTTTGGGCACTAGAAACTGAAGTCCTGTCCCTGGGGGTCAGAATGTTGCTGCTACAGCCAGCCGAGGACAGTCTCCTCTCTTACATTGTGCCTGTCTCTGTTTCATGTACACACAAACACAAGCTGGGAGTAAAGGAGAGAGAGAGAGAGAGAGAGAGAGAGAGAGAGCGCCAAGAGAGACAGAGGGGGGAGAAAGATAGGAAAGTGGAAGGGAAAGGATGGAGGAAGAGGTAGAGACAGAGGGAATGAGGAAGGAGAGAATGGAGAGGGAAGAAGAGGGAAGGAAAGAAGGAAGGAAGGGAGGGAGGAAGGGAGGGAGGGAGGGAGGGAGGGAGGGAGAGAGGGAGGGAGGGAAAGGAAAGACAGAAAGGAAGGAAAGGAACGGTCACCCACTAGATGCCAGGTTCAAACCCTGGCTGTGTTATGAACAATCACTTTGGCACTACCTTTAATTCTGTCACTTCCGTGTGCACTGGCTCTGCTTTAATTCTGTCACTCCCGTGTGCACTGGCTCTGCTTTAATTCTGTCACTCCCGTGTGCACTGGCTCTGCTTTAATTCTGTCACTCCCGTGTGCACTGGCTCTGCTTTAATTCTGTCACTCCCGTGTGCACTGGCTCTGCTTTAATTCTGTCACTCCCGTGTGCACTGGCTCTGCTTTAATTCTGTCACTCCCGTGTGCACTGGCTCTGTTTTCTGTTTTCCATTTTCCACATTTACTGCAACAAACACGTACATTCTTTATAAACAATGCTTTTACAGGGCCTGGGACATAAGTAAGTCTCAAAATACTCTAGTTATTCTTGCAATAAAGGAAAGCTAACCCCGCAGGGATACTGAAATGATATGTAGACACTCTGTAGCGAAGTGATAAAGAACCTCTGACTCCCCGTGGTTATGAGTTCAGGCCAGGAGGCAGATTTATTTCCTTGGGGAAGGTGTAGTTTTCATTGAGTTCCGAGCATATGAACACCTGGTTAGGTGGGTGTAAAGAAAGCATTGCCCACATACATCGCAGCACACATTCTGCAACTGTACTGACTTATTTAACCCATTCTGAAAATAGTTCATGTTCATTAAAAGGACTTAGAAATTGTATCACAGAAGAAGAAAATAAAATACTCATCTA
Source organism: Rhizomys pruinosus (assembly GCA_009823505.1). Classification (NCBI taxonomy): domain Eukaryota; kingdom Metazoa; phylum Chordata; class Mammalia; order Rodentia; family Spalacidae; genus Rhizomys; species Rhizomys pruinosus. Next base: position 963,483 of record VZQC01012951.1, read on the forward strand.
TCAACCAAAAAAAATAAAGCTAACATTTTAAACTTTTTCCTTCAGAATTTGCTTTTCCTTTCTATGAATTTTCACAAAAATTTTGGAACATTTTTTACCACAAAGTGGCATTACAGTATTTAAGATCTTTATGCTGTTATTTTAAATATGTTGTATTATACTATTATATATTTTTAAACATCATTTGTATTTTTGCTTAGACTTGGGAACATAACTGTTACTACCTGCAAAACGCATCTCATTTAATAGCCATTTATTTAATATTTTATTTAATAGCCATTAACTTTTTTCAACTTTTAATTTTTCTCATGAATGAGAGTATGCTCTTGGTGTTCCATTTTTCTTTCAGAATTCAGAAAATACTTTTCCTTTGATCAGCACTTCACTGCTTTTCAAGTTTATTTTATTCCACCACATGAGAAGTACTCGTGACTGCCACGATGTGCCAGGCTCTGTGGACTAGGGACCAAATAGATGGAGAAGGTACCAGGATCATTCTAGATTGTAGAGAGACTTCATGGATCATCTCCTCAACCCTTCATTTTCATGGGGTTACAGATACTACCATTGTCATTTTAGGTACAAGGAGCTCAGAGAGTCAGTCACATGTCACGACTTATAGCAAAATAATACAACTGCTATTCTGGGCATAACCTGGTGTGCTTTCTTACTGTGCTACCCTTCCATCTCCTGCTCTAACATCACCTGAGCCCAGCCAACAGCTGTTTTTTATTAATGTGAACATCTGTGACTGCACTGGCCTGAGGGCTCCTTAAAAGCCTGGACTTCATTCTAGTATCTCCACAGCCCTGCTTGTGCTCAGCTCTTCAGACAGCACTCCGAATATGCTTGCTGGAAATTTCAGTGATACTGCCTTCTTCTCTCCCTTCTAGGGCCTGCTGTAATACGAGTCTGCTTTCATACCACTGTAAGCAAACCGCAGTGATTACACTCAGTTGTGTGTCACTCTTGCTCCAAACCCTTCCAAGTGTTTGCTATCAGCACGGACGGCGCCTTGAGAACCTGATGCTCAGCCCCATGTATGCCCCAGAGGGTTCTCAGACTCAAACTGAGTGTCCTTGGTGGTGGGCAGAAACGTCCCCCGAGGAGAAGTCATCCATCCGTCCCAGAGGCTGCTGGGCAAGGAGCGTGCCCTGGTGAGAATAATGGGCTGTTTTCCATCTGGGCATGAAATAGGGCTTGCTCTGTGGTTAATGAGAACAGCCTGTTTCCAATTTGACTAATGCCTTCCATTAGAGTTCTGGCATGGCCCAGCAGAGAGGCAAGGTTGGGGCTTTGCTGTCACTTCTTAAAAGCTAGGAACTGCTTTGTCATTCAGAGCTTTCCTTTGACCCTGCCCCACAATTCCAAGGCAAGATTTATTGAGGCAGATCTGAAAAGAGCATCTCTCCATTTCTGGTGAGCTGGTAACCTTGAGCAAGATTCTGTACTTCTCTGGTCTACAATTTATTCTCCAGTAAAAGGGGCATGGTTAGCCCAGCCAACTACCCAATTTCAGCATCAAGACCAGACTTTGAAGAACAAGCAGCAAGGACAGGTGCAATCTGTTAAGCTCTCGATATGTGCCCAACACTTGACCAGACATTTATAATCTTCAGTTTATCTTGACTATAGTAGTTCTCCAGTATATGGTAGCTTGGATCATGACCCCCAGAGATGGCTTTATCTTAATCCCACAGACTTCGAATATGTCACATACTTGCAAAGGGGGGCGGTGAGGTGTTAAGCAGGGAGATCACTGCTGTCTGTACAATGTCACTATGAGTTGGGATGGAGAGATCCGGGAGGAGTTGGAAGAGAGAAGGGTCAAATATGACCAGTTTGGCTTTAAAGATTCTAGAAGCCGATTCTAGAGCCCATTAATAGATTTACATGATAACAACACAGTTGCTTTCAGATTAAAAGAAATATAGCAAAAATGTTGTTCAGCTTGCCTTTCAACTGGGGATTTGGTGTTAGCATCCACAAATAAGGGAAACCATAGAATAGACCTACCACTTATTTTCAGACTCTGTAATTACTGTATATGGGTGGAAGGTACATATTCATATTTTATTTTTTATTATTTTATTTTTTTTTATTTCTGTATGTGTATGAATGTACTGTCTGCATGCAGGTCTATGCACCCGTGTCGTGCAATGCCGCGGAGGTCAGAAGAGGGTGTTGGACTCCCCTGGAACTGGAGTTCTCCTGGAATTGGAGTTTCAGATGGTTCTCGGCCGCCATGTGGGTGCTGGGGATCGAACCCGGGTCCTCTGTAAGAGCGGTCAGCACTCTTAACTGCTAGGCCATCTCTCCAGCCCCCTCATATTTTATTTTTTTTTTATTATTTTAGGGGCTGGAGAGATGGCCTAGCGGTTAAGAGCACCGACCGCTCTTGCAGAGGACCCGGGTTTGATCCCCAGCACCCACATGGTGGCCGATAACCGTCTGAAACTCCAATTCCAGGGGAACTCCAGTTCCAGGAGAATCTGACACCCTCCTAAACATATTTTGGTACTAACATACAGTTTATTCTCAGAGGTCATAACTTTAATACAATAAACCACAACTGGCAACTTCCCAAAGCGGGGAAAAGCCTTTCCGAGATTTATTTTTATTTCTTTATTTTGTTCTTTGTGGGTGTGCACGTACCCATGGAGGCCAGAAGATGGTGTGTCAGGTCCCCTAGAAGTGGAACTGAAGGCAGTTGTGAGCTGTGTGACATAGAGGCTGGAAGCTGAACTCAGGTCATCTGCAAGAGCAGCGGGAGGCTCATCTCTACACCCTGGAGAAAAGCCTTTTGAACAGGAAGTGGGGTTTCCTCCAAAGCCTTTAGGAAGTACTCGTCCCCACCCAAACCTCCATGTCAGCCCCATGAGACCCATAGGCAACTCCTCACTTACATAATTGTGAGAGACCAAGTGTGTGTGGTGCCAGAGAGCAATTTTATTTCTTTCTTTCTGTTAAAAATCAGGGAAAGTTATTGTCTACCAGGTGCATTTAAGTCCACCATAATAAAGTTGAATCTGTGCCTTTAAATTGCACCCCAACTGATCGGTAATAATGTGTTTAGGACTAGGTCATGTCACAATTTTGGGACTCTATTTCTAGATATAAGCTCCCTCTCTGTAGACACCAGTGTCTGCTCTCAATATGCATAGGAATCCTACCACTTGTCCTAACCCTACTCTGAGAAGTGGGCTTCTCCTTTCTGAACCCCAGTGAATGGCTGTAATGAAATGACGTTCATTCCTGGTACTGTGTAACACCTTTCCATAACCTTAATACAGCACACATTTGTTATTGTATGGTCCCAGGGGTCAGGGCAGGATGAGACTCTCTGGGTTCCAGGATTCTTAGCTTCCAGTCTACTTGGCTCCATCTGGAAGGATCCATTTCCAGACTCCTATAAGCCGTTGGGAGAAATCGTTTCCTTGTAGTCGTAGAAATCATAGAACCTTGCTCTGCACGGCTGGTAAGAAGCAGTGGCCTTCCTTGCTCTTCCCCTTCCTACTCCTATTCAAATCTTGGCCCGTGTCCTGCTCAGACCATCCTCTTTCTCAGTCTCTCCCTTCCTGCCTTCTGATTTCACCTGCTTCTGAAAACATTCACCAGGTTGTTTCCCTCACACTTGTCTGTTCTTGAAGAACCAGCTTCCCCGAGATTCGGTTATCTCTTCTCTAGTTTGCACATATTAAGGTGGATAATGTGTATTTAGCTTACCCAGTAAAGACATCCAATTATTTCTCTCCTCCCATCCTTCCTCTAGGCTCCCTGCTGACTTTCGTTGCTCTCCCACCCTTTCATTCTCTCTCTCTCTCCCCCCCCCTCGTGCTTTGCTGGGGGGGGGGGAGAGGATTTTAAATATTTTCCTCCAGGATACTTCTGACGTTTCCGCAGAATAACCTTAAGCCTGTGGACAGTCTGGCTCTGCCACTCCAAGGCCCCTTTGGTGTTCTTTTTTTGCACCTACCATTATGTGAAATTGTCTGACTTACTGCTTCAGTGAGTTGTTCCAACTCAGATGGAAGTTCCTGGGATAAACTCTGCCAGCTATACATGGCTCTTCCCTTTGTACTGAGAATTCTGTTTACATACAGCAGCTGTTCTACAAGTATTCAAAAGGTCCATTGTTGCTGAATATATGCATAGATTGATGGATAGATGCATAGATGGAAAAAGGTTGTTAAATGAAACCTTGTCAAGTTACAGCAGTATGTGATGCATCAATGAGTATGAATGGGTCCACAGAGGAGATCCAAATTGGAATTCTGTGAGCTGTTTCTATATCCTGTTCATGATGGGATTCTTGCCTCTACAGTACCTTAAGGACATCAGGGGGCTACTAGAAACATTATAAGACAGGAGTAAGATGTTCCCCAAGGAGCACAGTCCTCGGTGATGGCATAAGATGAGTCCTGCCTCTCACGTAGCAAAATGCTTATGGATGAAACCTCAGGTAACCACCCAACTGGTTCAGAACAAATCCAGCGAGACCAGAGACAGGCTTGTGTCCCTTCATAGAAATGGAGGTCCCAGGGTCAGATATAACCCTAAGGAATGTTTGTAGAGGACTAACTTGCTTCAGGGCCAAATTAATCCAAGACATAACAGGGAGATATATATATATATATATATATATATATATATGCTGAATTATAACAAAAACAATCAAACACTCGAAAACCTGCTATCCAGTTTTGACAAAGTATCCATATGCTGTCCCAATATGTTTGTGTAGATCCACGGATTAAGAATCCACTTTGTCATGGCGATGCTTCCCGTGGACTGGGTGTCTTTCTGACATTACTTTGCTCTTTCATCAATTTGGAAGTGTGTTTATACTGTAATGTCTAATGACAAGCAGATAGCTTCCCCTTCATTCCTGGTGACATGCCAAGTTTGAGAAAAGAGTGAGCAGTCTTTACTGAACTGCAACCCTTAGACACTAATGAAACTATCTGTGTAGAGTGGGGATATGTGAAATATCTACAGCATCTATTGTTGGCCTTTTTCATTTAGAGAGAAATTTCTTATTACTATGATTACTGTAGGCTTCCTTCTTTCCAAAAAACTTCAGAAATTCCATCAGAATAAGACAACAGATTCCAAGAACAGTTTCTTTTCTTTTTTTTTTTTTTTAATTTTTTTTTTCTTTTGAAAAACACTGTGAGGTTTATCCCCTTTTAAAAAATTGGCAGTTGTAGGTAGCAGAATGGGATGTCAGATCTTCTTCTTAAGTTCAGGGTATCGGGCGAGCTCGTTAGCCTGCTTTAGACCGTCTCCACATGGCTAACTGAAACCATTAGGATGACACCTTTGACTCGGCTTGCAGACAGGGGCACGCTGCGACAGCCAAACTACGAATATAATTAAAAACAAGGAGTAGGTCGATGCTCTTCCTTGTGACTGCTTATTCTGAAACACAAGATCCATGATTTCCCATGTGGACAGAGAAGATGGAAAGGAAGTCATTTCCTGGTAGCAGAAGAAATTGATGGAAAAGTGGATGAACACGAACAGAAAGATAGTTTTGTTGGAAACTGTGGTTTTAAAAGACCCATTTTGAAGATAAATACAGCCAAAATGAGACAGAGACTCTTCTCTTCCCTCTGGTTTTCTCTCAAGGGAATCAAATCAAAGGAGTGTGAGGAGTTTTGCACATGCTCAATCAGCTCATCACTTTGCCTTCATTAAAATTTTAAAGCTGATAAACTTTAGATAGTTAATGTAATAAGTGAAATTTATTATGTATAATAAACAGATACTTCCATAATTGATGAACATTGAATCTGGCTTGCCCTCATTTTCTAAAAAGATCCAAAATTAGTGATTGTCCCTAAGCTATTCATTAAACTTCAAAAAGCCAATGAATAATGAATAGAAAATCATTTGTTCATTAACTTGTAAATTATATTATATATATTATATTATATATATAATTTATATATATATATCCCTGTTATGTCTTGGATTAATTTGGCCTGAAGCAAGTTAGTCCTCTACAAACATTCCTTAGGGTTATATCTGACCCTGGGACCTCCATTTCTATGAAGGGACACAAGCCTGTCTCTGGTCTCACTGGAATTTGTTCTGAACCAGTTGGGTGGTTACCTGAGGTTTCATCCATAAGCATTTTGCTACGTGAGAGGCAGGACTCATCTTATGCCATCACCGAGGACTGTGCTCCTTGGGGAACATCTTACTCCTGTCTTATAATGTTTCTAGTAGCCCCCTGATGTCCTTAAGGTACTCTAGAGGCAAGAATCCCATCATGAACAGGATATAGAAACAGCTCACAGAATTCCAATTTGGATCTCCTCTGTGGACCCTTCATACTCATTGATGCATCACATACTGCTGTAACTTGACAAGGTTTCATTTAACAACCTTTTTCCATCTATGCATCTATCCATCAATCTATGCATATATTCAGCAACAATGGACCTTTTGAATACTTGTGAACAGCTGCTGTATGTAAACAGAATTCTCAGTACAAAGGGAAGAGCCATGTATAGCTGGCAGAGTTTATCCCAGGAACTTCCATCTGAGTTGGAACAACTCACTGAAGCAGTAAGTCAGACAATTTCACATAATGGTAGGTGCAAAAAAAGAACACCAAAGGGGCCTTGGAGTGGCAGAGCCAGACTGTCCACAGGCTTAAGGTTATTCTGCGGAAACGTCAGAAGTATCCTGGAGGAAAATATTTAAAATNATTGATGCTATCCAACAAAGTATTTTATCATACAATTACAGTCAATAAGCTGGGCGTGGTGGCTCACACCTTTAATTCCAGCACTTGGGAGACAGAGGCAGGTGGACCTCTGTGAGTTCAAGGCTAGCCTGATCTACATGTTAAGTTCCAAGCCAGCTGATGCTACAAGGAGACCTGGTCTCAAAAAGACCAAAATAAAAAATGAAAAAAAAAAAAAAACAATGAAAGTCAATATCATAGTAATTTTTTGCCTTATAAAGGAGCCAAAATGTACTGGAGGCAGAGCCAGGAATTAGTCTTTGTTCTCCCAGTCCAAATTCCCCTTAAATTGAACAGTGATTTCTGTGAACAACTAAGTTAGATTCCAGAGTATTTACTGAAGACATCAGTATCTTGCTCATGTCCACATGCCTGTCCCATACCTGATTCAAGGTCCCTACTTCTCCACCCTGCCACCTTTGCCTCTGCAAGCTGAATGCTTATAACATCTCATATTCTCACATCCTTCTCTACCATAGCATCTGATTTGGCCAGAAAGAGGATCGAAGGACCACTGCAGTAAGGCGAGGCTGGTAGTCTGAAGATGCTGGACACTGGCTTCTCTGTGCCCCTTTGCGAGGCCATGTTTCCTGCCTGCCCTAAATTGCCTGACCCTCAGGACTCCATTCCCTTCCTGCCATCACCTGTCAGCTCCAAGTGTGGATCCCTGACTAGCCGTGAGTTCCAACGTCAAATGATCATAATGGCCTTTGTGTAAAACTCAGCTACCAGTCCCCTTCAAGAGACATCAATCTTCCTACCGCTTCACATAAGAGCTGATCTTGCAACTGGCTTGGTCAATGGAATGTGGTAGAAATACAATGATACTTCAGAATCTAGACTCTAAGAGTATACAAACTTCTGCTCATTCTTGGAATTTTCCCTGCCAATTAAATGCTGTCTCAGGTCATTTTGTATTTCCTGAACCAAAAGCCAGTATCTACAGAGAGATGAATGAGTCATGCTGTCTGACCTCAGGATGTTCATACTACAGTCCCATCTAAGTCATATGTGTGTACTGAGCCCCCATTTCCCAACAAGTCTCAGACTGAGCATCTCTAAATGCCACTCAGGGAGCTAACTACTACTAGTCACAAGAAGACTGAGTTAGAAGTCAAAGAGCATGAGCCGATCCCCACTGCTGGTAGGCCACTAAGTTTGTCCAAGTACTGCCTTCCTTTCTCTGGCAATTGGTCTGTGAATAAGGAATAGTTCTCTGCCTTGCCCCATAGGATGCCTGAATGATGTACCAAGATGGGATGGAGGGGTGATTTCCACTGAATTTGCACCTAACGTATTTATTGATTCTTCCTCATAGGGCTGCTCAAGAGATCACTTTTGGAATCAGAGAGCATAATTGATGCATGAAGAGGATGGGGGCAATGATGAAATGGCCTCATTCAGGGACTGGCCTTGGTGGTTATCTCTATAGCAGAGGGTACCTCCCTAGCGGAAGTTGAGATGGAGAATGCTGATATCAACATAGTGAGCCATCAAACACGTCTTTCTCTCAAGCAGGAGGTTTTAGTGACCAGGTAACATTTGAAAAAAATAAATAAATAAAAGGCTAGATAGTCCAGAGGTTGTTAGGCACCCTGAAAATGCTGGAAATTAATGTATCAAGATCAATCTTTCTTAGCATTATTTCCTGCCATCCTAACAGGGTTGTGGCACTGGGGGATAGTAGGCCAGAATTATTAGGAATTATGAACTACCGTCTTTTAGGGAAAGGTTGGCAATTAACAGCTTTTAAAATCCCATTTCAGCAAGCCGGGCGTGGTGGCACATGCCTTTAATCCTAGCACTTGGGAGGCACAGGCAGGCAGATCTTTGTGAGTTCAAGGCCAGCCTGGTTTACAAAGTGAGTTCCAGGACAGCTGGGGCTACAGGGAGACCCTGTTTCAAAAAGACCAAAAAAAATCCCATTTCAAAATGCTTCCTTTATTAAACTACATAAAATCTCCTTGAGTAGTGACTGGCCAATGCACTTGTTCAATTCGAGAGCAAACTAGCTTCCACTGAGAACAGCATGCTGGGCACAGGAATGAATATTTTATTTTATTTTTAAATATATTTTATTGTTATTAAACTTTTTCATACATCATTCATCATTTCTCAATCCAATTTAGAGTCATTGCCCTTTCCATGCCCCCCTCCCACCCCACCTGAATTCATGCACTCTGCCGTACATGTCTTGCATCTTTTTCTGAGTCTTTCCAGAGTTTTCTTTTCAAAGCAGAGGCTTATCGTTTTGGGGAGAACTTCACTGTTTAAGTTCATTCTTTGTTCCAGTTCTCTTGTTGTTGTTCTCTCCAACTTGTATTACACATGTCACTGGAATTGGAGGATTTTCTTTTCTTTTCTTTTCTTTTTGGCTAAAAGATGTCATGTTTTCCTTAAGGAAGTGTTTGAAGGCTCCTCCTTGGCAAGCCCAAACAACCATCAATCCTGCACTTGTGCTCCACACTGGGGTCTTTCCTTCCCATGGTCACCCAAATGAGGTCCAGTAAGCACCACATTCTGTCTTGATCTTCCTGTACTGGCTTCCATGATACAGTCTGGGTAGTCCAACAATGGCAGTCTATATTCTGAAGAGGCTGAAACCCCAGTAGCTACTCAGTCCACAAGCTGGATGTCTCAACGGACTGAATAATTTAAATGGGGCTGTATTTATTTTATGCTCATCAAACACTGTTAGTAGAGATTAGTAACTCATTTACATATGATGGGACTCAGGATCAAGAAACAAATTATACATAAGGTTAGAGTGAAGGCTAGATGCCTATTTTCTTGATATGTTGACCAGTGCTCCACATCTGTAAGACATCCTCTCCCTGATTTTGATCATCACATTGGACCCTAGACATGAGGAAGACTGCAGTGTGATGTTTGATTCCGTGCATATAATCAGCAGAGCTTGGCACTTTACTGAAGTATTTAATTGTCAAAACCATGGGAAGAAGATTCCTATACACTATTGTCCAGACAAAGAAACAGTCTCAGGGAGATGAAATTAGTTTTCTAAGTTTATCTTAGACCCTGGGTATTTAAGCAGTGGGTCTGCCTGAACGCACGGAGCATCTACAGATTCAGCCATTTTGACATGTTCAGAAATCACACCCTACTTGAATCACGCTTTCTGGACACAGTGAGCTGTGACAGACGTTAAACAAAGCAAAGGTCCTTTAAAATCCTCTGCTCCCCTCTGTCATTCATGTCACAACTCTGCCTCTCTCTCACTCCATGGGTCCAGTTCATCAACCAGTCCTGTCTGCTCTACCATCAAAAGGATCCATGATCCCCTCACTTTTGACTTCTTCCATAGCCAGCAAGTTAGAGTGAGCACCGTTTCCATCTGGGTTAAGACAGTGACCTCTTTCCTGTTCTCATTCTGCTTCTCGCCTCCCTGTAGTCTGTAGCTATCTGCATTTAACTGGTAATACCCATGTCGTATCAGACAAACCTCTAATCCTTCCCAGCAGCATCTGCCTTGCAGATATGACGTCACATTAACAAGCAAACCCTCAGCCATGTTTCCTTTCAAAGCAAATCAGCACATTTATTTTATTTTCAACTATTTTTCTCACATCAAATAGTATTATCACTTTTAGCCTGTCTCTTTGAAAATATTTTGATATTTATTTTTATTGACTTTTTGTCTATTTCGCTCAGAACATCCCAATCACCTCTCTACCCCCTCCCTCCATTGGCACCCTCCCACGGTCCCCCACCCTGGAATTCAGACATTCATCTGTGTCAAGGCTCATCGGATCAAGCTAGTGTCCCCAAATGTTCCTCAGTGCAAGTTTATCCACCAGGGTCTTGTTGGCCCATCCAGAGTCCCTCCCCTTAAGAAGATTAGCTCTTCCTCACCCAGCAGTAATCAGCTATCAAGAATTCTTGGATAAGTATTGGGGCCTGCTGCCCATTTCCACAGTTCTGTGCTGGATTTTTGTCTGCTTACGTTTGCATGGTCTTGTGCGTGCTGACACCATTGATGTAAGCTCATATTAGCGAGGTCCCAGGAGCCTGTAGGACTTCATTTCCTTAATATCATGCACCTGCTCCCTGGCTCTTACTATCTTTCCATCCCCTCTTCCACAATGACCCTTGAGCCTGGGTAGATGGAGTTCAATACAGGAGTCCCGTCCTGAGCCTGGGTAGATGGAGTTTAATACAGGAGTCCTGTCCTGAGCCTGGGTAGATGGAGTTTAATACAGGAGTCCCGTCCTGAGCCTGGGTAGATGGAGTTTAATATAGGAGTCCCGTCCCCAACCCACACTCTGCAGACTCTTATTCTCTATGCTTTGGCCGTTCATGACTTTTTGTGTTCCTGGCCCTCTGTTGCATGCAGGAGCCTCATTAATGAGAATTGATAGATGCATTAGTGTTCTCTTTACCCCTTGTTCGATGATGTATTAGCCTTAGTTGTAGAGGTTGCATCATAGATGTACCACTTCTACTTGGACAATTCACAGAAAATCTCTGTGTGTGACCAGTTGTCAAATTCTGTAATCATCTACATCTGTTGAAAAAAGAGGCTTCTTTGATGAGTGGTGATTGGGAAATTTTCTATATTATAAGGATATAAATTTTCTATATTTTAAATTTTCTAACTATAAGGATATATATGAAAAATATAGTAAGAAATTAAATTTAGCTAGGGATATGACAGCCTTGGGGTTTTCTCTAAGATCTGTGATCAGTCCTGCTGTGTGTATTTGGCTAGGTTTACAGTATCACACATGGGTTTCCTCCCAAAAGTGAGCTTTAAGTCCAATTAGGTAGCTGTTGATTACCCCCAAGATAAAAGTGCCACTACTGCACTGCTGGTTTTTGCTGTGCTGGTCATTTATGGGGTTATTAGGCCTTAAAACTGGGGTTGGATCGTTGATTGATGTTCTCCCCGAGAAGCTTGCATAGTGTTCTCCACAGCTATGAAAGCTAACCTTCAGGGGAGATGGCTCCAGATCTAGCTCCATTCCTCCAAATCCTGTGTCTGAAGTATGTTCTGTCTCCAGCAATAGGGTATTACCTTCAAGCTCTGGGAGGCAATCAAGGGCTGTGGCAATGGCCTGTATAATTTCCAAGTCTCTCGCACTACCCTGGCCAACAACTCAAAGGAAAGTTTCTCCTGTTTGGCACTGTTTCTTGTTATGTAGCCTTCAGCTGTACACATGAATTCATGTAGAGATATTGTATGTGTAATTTATCACTAGGTTTCTGGACTAATACAATGCTTTCTGTTGTTTTTTTTTCTACACTACGTAGGCACTTTTATCTCTATAAATGCGTCACTGTGAAGATTTTGAACATTACAACTTTAACTCCATTTTCCCCCATGATTTTGAATAGCATAGCAATTTTTAAGAATATGTGTATCATGTTATAGCAGAACAAGCTGTACATATATTTGGTCTAATTCACCTCTTTATAAGCTTATTGATGGGTATGATATAAACTATAGTCTTCAAGTTACAAAGTAGTTTTTGTTCATTTTTATAATACTTCTGAGTCATGGACCTTGTGTCACCCAAGTTTCATCACAGAATTAAGAGAATAGAAAGAGGTAGATGGTGAAAAGAGAGAGATAATGAAGAGAGACAGACAAGGAGGAAGTGGACAGTATATTCAGCACTTTGCCATTGTGGAAGCTGGGCACCCAGTCTATGTATGGCCATTTCCATGACCATCACTATTCAGACTAGTAGTTGGAGATGAAGTGAGGATGAAGCAGTGTAGAGTAAAGAGCCCTGGAACTCACGAGGAACTGGAATGCACAAGGACATTACACGCAAGCTCAATGATTCAGGGCTAGCTGGAAGCTTTTCCAGAAGTGATGCATATATCTGGGCTGAGTCATAAACTGAAGATGATCTGGTGGGGACTGAGGGGGTCAGTGCCTGTTCCATCTCTGGGTGATCCATGATGCTATGAGTAGTTGTCATGGAGCCTGGTGCCCCATAGTGATTCTCAGAGCATAGAAATGGCCTCTACTTCATTTCTTTCCTCACTGTCAGCATCAGGTAAAATCCATGTGGAGAGTGGAATTTCAAGATGACCCACTACAAATCTCCACAGAGCTCAATGGGAATGTAGAAACTTCTGCCACCGTGCTGGGAACCACTAGAAACTCCAACTGTGTTCAAAGGACTCACAGGCTTGCAGGCTCCAGAACAAGGGGTTCCAAAAACAATATGACTCAGATTTCAGAAGAGTAAAAGCTCTTTGGTTAAATTTATTCTTAAAAACATTCTAATGTTGTTACAAATAAGTTTGTTTTAAAATAATTTTGTGTTCCTGTAAAGAACATTGTGGATGTTTATGATGATTTTTGAATCCTGTTTGTCATAAGTGGAAAGCTATCCCATATTCAAAGACTGAAAGTTATTACTGTGAAAATTTCTGTATTATCTCAAGTGATCTATAGATTCAGTATAATCCCAATAACAATCTGTGATGGATAATCTTCGTTGTCAACTTTATATGCCTAGGAAGAAGGGACCTCCTTGCCTTTTGGAATGTCTGTGGGGCATTTTCTTGATTGCTGATTGATGTAGGAGGGCCCAGGTCTGTGCGGGAGGCATTATCTTTAGGCAGATGGACCTGGGCTTCATAAAAAGCCCAGCTAAGCTTGAGCCATGGAGCAAGCCAGTAAGCAGTGTTCCTCTATGTTTTTTTTTACTTTAAACTGCTACCTTGGCATCCTTCTAAACTGATGTGAAGACTCTCCTTCCCAAGGTGCTTTTGGTCAGAGTGTTTTAGCATAATGATGAAAAACTTAGGGGTAAACAATCTCAATGACTTTTTCCTAAAATTCCTAAAATTCATGAGGAACTTCAAATCACTCTGAGTAACTAGTAAAATTTTCAACCAAAAACTGAAGGTCTTAAAAAAACTGAAGTTCTTGGGGCTGGAGAGATGGCTCAGCAGTTAAGAGCACCAACTACTCTTGCAGAGGACCTGTGTTCAATTCCCAACACCCACATGGCAGCTAAGAACCATCTTTAACTCCAGCTCCAGGGGAATCTGAGGGGAAAAAAAAACTCTGAAGGTCTCAAAATCTACTACAAAGTTCAATTAATACATGCTTAAAATGAGAATTTGGATTATTAGTTATATTCATTTTAAGGCAAGTGCAATTAAGTAAAGTAAAATGAAAGAGAATTCTGAAAAAAAATCTACTATAAAGCTCTAATTATCAGAACATCGTGGTTCTGACACAAAACAGGCATCTGGAGAGAGAGGAGCAGCTCCACATGGAGCTCGCGGTTTCCCAGGATTGCAAGCTCCCTGATCGCCCTGAGCCAGCTGGTAGAGAGGGGGAGAGGAGAGGAAGTACAAGCCCCAAGAGAAAGAATGAGAGGATAGAAAGAACAAGGAAAGGATGGACTCAGGAAAGAGACGGGGAGGAATTCCAGGAAGGAATAACTCAGCTTTATTACTGTAATCCAGGGTATTTATACTGGACATTGTGAGGTGTGACTAGGTGTTGGGGCATATGGGAGATTACACCATATACTCCAGATCACTATAGGAATGTGACAATGTGTTGCCCAAATCATCAAAGAAGGTAGCCAGGCAGGTTTCAAAAGCTAGCAGGGAATCAGCAGGACTCTGGCCTGAGGGCTGGGGATTGGCACCTGACCTCCTAAGTGCTTCTGCCAAAAGGAATCCCCACATAAACCCACATGCCAAAAACACAAAGAAAAAGCAACATGGGAAAAGCACATAATAAATCTCCACCAGACTCTACCAGTCCTATAGAAGATCCCTACAATGAGATTTTGCTTGAAGGAACCCAGGACATGGATCTTAGAAGAACAATCATAGACATAAATCAAAGAAATCAAAGAATATAAAGAACAAATCAAAGAACTAAAGGGAGAGAATGAAGAACTCAGGAAGGAACTGGAGGGAATGACAAACTCCAGAAGGAACTAGAGGGAAAGAATGATGAACTCTGGAAGGAACTAGATGGAATGGCAACTCCAGAAGGAAATAGAAACACTGAAAAGATCCCATGCAGAAATGAAAAGGGAAACAGACCAGCAAAACAAGGAGCTATGAGAAGAAATTGACAAGCTCCAAAAGGAAGTGGAAATACTAAAGGAATCACAGGATGAAATGAAAAAGGAAATTGAACACTCATCCAATCAATAGGAAATGATAAGAGAAAGCTTCAAAAGCAGACTGGATGAGGAAGAAAATAGAATATCATACCTGGAAGATAGCAAGAAAAAACTAGAAAGCTCAAACAAAGAGTATGAAAAATTTTTAAAAACACAAGAGTGGAACAATCAGGAAATTTGGAACACTATGAAAAGACCAAACCTCTGCATCCTAGGGCTAGAAGAGGAGAAGAATCCCATGACAATGGTATTGATCAGATCTTCAACAAAATAATAGATGAAAATTTCCCCAAACTAAAAATAGACAAACCCATACAAATACAAGAAGCACATAGAACTCTAAATAGACAAGATCAGGAAAGATATTTCTCACTTCATATCATGGTTAAAAAACTAGATGCCCAAAACAAAAACAAGATACTGAAAGCCACAAGAGAAAAACAGCAAGTTACATATAAAAGAAAACCAATCAGAATTACAGCTGACTTCTCTGTGCAAACTCTGAAAGCCAGAAGAATGTGGACTAATGTATTCCCAGTACTAAATGACTATAGAGGCCAACCAAGATTACTATACCCAGCAAAAATGTCAATTACAGTTGAAGGAGGAAGAAAAATCTTTCATGACATAAACAAGATGAAATAATATATGTCCAAAAAATCAACCATTCAGAAAATACTTGAAGCAATTCAAAGGACAGAGGAAAGGAACACCTATCCCCAAGCAGCTAAAGAGAGAAACTAAAAAAATGTATAACTATGAAAATACAAACCTAGACTAAGAATGCAAACTGAAAATAAGGTAAAAGAAACATGTATCTCTCAATAACAACTTTAAATATTAATGGTCTAAACTCCCCAGTCAAAAGACATAGACTGGAAGAATGGATTAGGAAACAGAATCCATCTATATTCTATCTACAAGAAACCAATCTAACCCTCAAGGACAGGCACCAACTTAAAGTGAAAGGATGGAAAAAGATTTTCCAAGCACATAGTACCAAAAGCAAGCAGGAGTTGCCATTCTAATATCAGACAAAATGGACCTCAATGTAAAACTAATCAGAAAAGACAAAAAGGGCCATTATATCCTTATAAAAGAAAAAATTAATCATGAAGACTTCACAATCATAAATATATATATGCACCAAACTCCGGTGCACTGAACTTTATAAACACAATCCTGCAAGACCTTAAGGCACAGATTAATCCCAACACACTAATAGTGGGGGGCTTCAATACCCCACTGAGCTCTTTGGATAGATCAACTGGACAAATAATAAACAGAGAGACATCTGAACTGAACAATACATTATTCCAAATGGACCTCACAGACATCTACCAAATATTCCACCCAAACAACAGAGAATATACTTTCTACTCAGCCACCCCATGGAACATTCTCCAAAATCGACCACATACTGGGACACAGAAAAACCTCAACAAATACAAAAGGATTGTAATAATTTCACGCATTCTGTCAGACCACAGTGCAATAAAGCTCAGTATCAACACCAGGATAAGCCCTACTATCTATAAGAACACATGGAGACTAAACAACTAAACAACACAACCTGAATAATGAATGGGTCAAGGAAGAAATAAAGAAAGAAATAAAAGCATTCCTGGAACTAAACAAAAATGACAACACTGTAGGAACCCTCCAGGCCAGCCGGCAGAGTTCCAAGGCCCTGCCAGGAAGAGGTGAGTAAACGATGCAGCACTGAACTCCAGGAGCTGAGTGAAGAGCATGGAAGATGTGAGCTCCTGCCAGATCATTTATTGTGGGAAAGACAAGAATTTATACAGGAATGTCCTCTGCTTCCTTTGGAAGTGCCTCAGGTGATGATCAAGCCACCCCGACTCAGCTGTTGCCTCCGAACGCAGGTTAAATCTGTTCCGTATTCAAGGACGTCAAGCATGCTGCTGCAGATGTGTAACACTCTACATATCCACCCTTTTTGCTTTTAAACAACAGCAAAAAAAGATGACAAACATAGTGGGAGCCTGAGTACATAGCTCAGACCTCACCTCTACCAGTCCAACATCTGACTATGCCTGTCTTAGGTTGTCCTGATCAACAGAATCTTACCTGTCATTGGCTAACCAGCCAGCCACCAAAGGAAGTGCTGGGAATAGTGTTTGTCTGGGTGGAGTAGAAGCAAACACAAAGAAGAGGATATTTTCAAGGATGCTCAAGCAGGCATTCTCATCAGCACCAATAGTCATTCAGTCTCAAGGGAAAAATGGAATATTTGATGGCAATGAAAGATAATAAAACAATGAACAATCGCTTTGCAGCACAACTGAATCCCTTTCCCCAAGGAAAATCATGTCATTCTTAACAACTGATTTAGAGGCTTATTTATGGCATCTGGTGTCAATGTAGCAATGAAAAATTACAATATAACAATAAAAATAATTACACTGTACAAGGATAACAAAACAATGAACAATCACTTTGCAACACAACTGAATCCCTTTCTTTACAACACAATTGAACCCATATTTTTACAACACAGATGAATCCTTTTTCCCCAAAGAATCCCTTTTCCTGCCATTCCAACCTCTTTTTTAAAAACCTATATCAGAAAAAAAAAATTAATTTTTGAACACAAGGTCAGCTGACACTACGAACCTCAAGGTACTACTACTACTAATAATAATAATAATAGTAATACAAAACTCAGGATCTCAAAGCTGGGTGTTCCAGCATTAGTTTTAAAGGGAACAGGAATGAGAAAAAAAAATAAGCTGTAATTTTGCATAGTCACCAACTTTCTGAAAAGCCAGTGTCTCTACAATCAGTGAATGCAATTGAATATGCAGACCTAGGTAATCATTCAAATAGACCATTCATATGATGGTTTTTATGTTCTTATGCCTAGGACTTTGGTTAAGTGCACAAAATAAATAATAAGCAAATTTTGGGTCTTTCAATGAAGTTTGAATATGCAAATCCAGTCTGGTATGCCAAATAATTCTGTGCACATAAATGATGAAACTTGAAGTGGCCACTTTGTATGACAAAACTAACATAGAAAAAAAAAACTAACATAGAGGACACTAAACATACTTTAAACAGGAAACATAAGGGCCCCAGAAAGAGAAGGAAAGTTGAGAGAAAGAGCTTCAACAAATTGGGAAATGAAGCACATTCAAAGATGGATGTAGCCCAATCAGACACAACAGTGCAGTGTCTTAGTTAAGCAAGGCAAAGGAAGCTTTAACTACAGCTTCTGATATTTTCCAAAGAAAGGAAAGCTACAATCAAAGATATAAACATAAAACTCCTTCATGCTTAACAAGAATTAAAGGAGAAAGAAAAGGAACTTTAAAAATTGACACAAGAAGAAATAAACCTCAAAAGTTTGGCACATGATACTTTCCAAAAAGTTGAAGAAGCAATGAGTTCCTTAGGAACACATGGAAGATTGGGGGATGAGAAGTATGATATTGCTATTTCATCCTGTTGTAATGCATCAGACCACATCGTTGTGGTCTGCCTAGATAAGATGGCAGTATGGACAAAAAAAAATGACCAAAGTCCAAACTCCTGATAATATTCCTCAGTCACTTGATCCCGTTAAAGTGAAAAAATGAGGAAATCTGCTAAGCTCTTCATCTTTCTTTACAGGATACCCCTAGTGGCTGACAATCTGAATCAAGCCACGAGAGCAGCCCATCAGAAAGATGGAAGATGGAGAGCAGTGACTCCACAGGGGCAGATCATAGAACAGTCAGGTGCACTGACTGGTGGTAGAATCAAAGCAATGAGAGGAAGAATGGGCCCACCAGTCATCGCTGAAATCTCAGAAGAGGCACACGAAATGGAATTCCAGCTGGAAGAGTATTCCAAACAAGCAGTGCAAGTCCAAGAACAGAAAGCACAACTTGAAGAAGTAGTAGTTAATTTAAGACATAGCGAATGAGAAATGAGGAATATACCAGAAAAGTTTGCTGTAAGCATCCAGTGTTTTCCAGAGCAACAAGAGCTTTTGAGTGTACAAGTTAAAAAACCTGAAGCCAATGTGCTGGCACAGTAGAAGCTGAGAAATCAACTACCACAAATTCAAGGGCCAACAAGACAAACCTGACAAAACAAACAGCCAGATGAATGTGCCTCCATTATTACCAAAGTCCAAGCAGTCATCAAAGCTGACAACAGAAGTCCCCAAAAGTCACAAGACTCCATCTTGCACACAGAGAAAGAAACAAAAGACACCAGAAAGGAAATACAGGATTTAACAGCAGAGCTAAAAATCACTGAGGACAAAGCAGCAGAGGTCACAAAAATACACATGCTAGAGAGGAGTCCCCACCACAGATCCAGAAAGAACATTGTCACCTGCCTCAAGAATCAAAAGTCACTCAAGAAAAGTGAACACGTTTTTCAAAAAGATGCACTTAGTATTAAGATAAAACCCGAGCAAATAGATGGTCACATTGCTGAACACAATTCCAAAATAAAATACTGACAAAAAGTAAAGAAGGTTTCAGTTCCAAACACAGAGTATCCTGAAACAACAAAGAATCCAGACTCTACAATAATCAAATTACACTTTCTTAAGCTCAGTATCATGAAGCGAAACCAAACTCTGGCACCATTGCAGAGTGTGTATGTGTGTGTGTGTGTGTGTGATCTTTCAATGCATTTTTCTTATTTTAGTATTTGGATTTTAAAGTTTTAAAGTTTAAAGTTTAAAATTTTGGGCTTTTTTGTTTGTTTGTTTGTTTGTTTGTTTTTTGTTTGCTTTTTTCGAGACAGGGTCTCCCTGTAGCCCCAGCTGTCCTGGAACTCACTCTGTAGACCAGGCTGGCCTTGAACTCACAAAGATCCACCTGCTTCTGCCTCCCAAGTGCTAGGATTAAAGGCGTGCGCCACCACGCCTGGCTTTAAAGTTTAAAGTTTTAAAGTTTGCTTGTGCATATCTAGTCTGGCATGCCGAATGATTCCGTGCCTAAAAAGATGAAAGCTGAAGTGGCCACTTTGTCTGAGAGAACGTTTACAAGGACTGACAAACACATACAAAATCTTAATCACTAGAGACACCTTACACGAAAAATCTTGGATGCATGAAGAACACAACTATGTGAGTCTCAGACATATGGAAGAACAGTCATCACAAACAGAAAACATAGTTACTGCCTTCAAATCCGGAAAACTCCTCTTTATCCTGGCGGCTTCTTGGGGAACTCTGAAAAGACATAGTGGTCTCCAGCGTGCACTCCCATAGCCTCAGGGAGCAGCAGAGGCCCTAGGCCTCCAGCCCCAGGGAAAGCACATCCCTCTCTGGCTGGCATAGCAGCTACAGAGGGGTTCCGCTAAGGTCTTTTGAATTTGGCCACATCGAGGTGGGCCGCCTCCCCAGCTTTCTGCACCCATCACCTCTCCTACTATAGGCCCAGGCCCACTTTGGTCCTGGAGGATGCCCAGGGCCTGGAATTAGAGAAGCACATGTCTGAGTGTGCATTGCTGCTACCTCCAGCAGAGAGAAGTGGGCTTGCAGGCGCCTGGGCCTCCCCAGGTGCTCTGTGTGCCCTTCACTCAGGCGAGCGCTTGGAGCCATGGTATTCTGCGGCTTGCCGTCTTCTGCCCTCACCATCTTCACTCCAGAGCTCCATGGGCCCAGTTGCCTCCAACCTCCTGCAGGAACAAAGGAGGTGTGGAGGCTGAGAGCGGTCTCTGGCTAGGATGGTTTGACACGCTGGCCCCAGGTGCTCTCTGACCAGGCTTTCCCTGGCAGTGGCTTTTGTTTCCATAATATCCTAGCCAGTGCAGCCAGCAGACAACAACCATGCCCCCAAAAGAAAGCTGTGACACAATGGAGATTACCCATGAAGGCAGAAAGGGAAATTCAGGTAGACAAACAGTGGGCCAGCGTTCACCCTTGTGTGGCTAGACACACAGAACACAAAGGTCTACTCACTGAATACCTCATCAGAAAATGGGGTGCCTTGCAAACACCAAAGTGGTGTTATACACATACTGGGGGCTATAAACCGCAGAAGGGACACATTTTTTTAAAACACTAGTGGGTCAGAGACCACGTTGGGTGCCAAATGTAGGAACCCTCTGGGCCAGCTAGCGGAGTTCCATGGACCTGACCAGGAGGAGGTGAGTAGACGACGGAGCACCAAACTTTGGGAGCTAGGTGAGCATCAGAGAAGATGTGAGCACCTGCCAGCTCATTTATTATGGGCAAGACAAGGATTTATATACAAATGTCCTCTGCTTCTTTTGGAAACACCTCAGGAGCTGATCAAAACACCAACTCAGCTGTTGCTTCCGAGTGCAGGTTAAGTCTGTTCAGTATTTGAGGAGATCAAGCATGCTACTGCAGGTGTGTAACACTCTACACAATACCATACAACAAAACCTATTGGATACTTTAAAAGCAGTCCTAAGTTTATAGTCCTGGGAGCTTACATTAACAAAAACAGAAAGGGCACAAACAATCTAACACTGCAGCTAAAAACACTTGAGGAAGAACAACAAATGAACCCCAAACACAACAGACAGGAAGAAATAGCAAAAATCAGAGCAGAGGTCAATGAAATAGAAACAAAGAAAACAATACAAAAAAAAAATCAATGAATCCAAAAGTTGGTTCTTTGAAAGGATAAACAAGATAGACAGACCTCTAGCCCAGTTAACCAAAAGAGAAAAAGAGTAACTCCAAATCAATAGAATTTGTGATGAAAAGGTAAACATCACAATGGACAAGATAAAGATCCAGACAATCATATGGGAATACTTCGAAAAGCTATACTCTACTAAATTTGAAAATTTTAAGTGAGATGGATGAATATCTGAAATCCTGGAATTCAAGAAAGCTTAACCAAGAAGAGATTGACAAATTAAACAGAACCATAATATTTGAGGAAATTGAAAATGTAATAAAAAAATCTCCCAACCAAAATAATCTCAGGCCCAGATGATATCATGGTGGAATTCTATAAAACACTGAAAGTGGATTTACAACAATTACTACTCAAACTGTTGAGAAGGATCCAAACAGGGAAATCTCACAAATTCCTTCTATGAAGCCAGCATTACCCTAATATCCAAACCAGGCAAAGGTACGATAAAAAAAATAAATAAATAAAATTATAAGCCCACCTCATTAATGAACATAGATGCAAAAATACTCAACAAAATACTTGCAAACCACATACAGACCAACATCAAAAAAATCATCCATCATGACCAAGTTGGATTCAAACCAGAGATGCAGGGATGGTTCAACATACATAAATCAATAAATATCATAAAACACATACATAGACTGAAAGACAAAAACCACACAATCATCTCAATTGATGCAGAAAAAGCCTTTGAAAAAATTCGGCATCCCTTCATGTTTAAAGTTCTAGAGGGAGGAATTGGACTGGAGGAAACATTTCTGAGCATAATCTAAGCCATATATAACAAAACCACATCCAACATCATCCAAAATGGAGAGAAGTAAGAAGCATTCCCCTTAAAGGCAGGAACCCAGCAAGGCTGCCCCCTATCACCACTCCTTTACTTTTTTTTTCTCTTTTATTTGTTTATTTTTTAAGGGATTCTACAATATAATAGCACAGTTATTTTTAGATAACATTGATGTTACTCAGTTTGCCATACAATTAGGTAATTGGTGCATTTTTTTTGAAGTGAGCCAAATTATTAAGCATAAGCAATGAATGTAAGCAACATTCATGTAAAACCAATTTGCGCTGGGCGTGGTGGCACACGCCTTTAATCCTAGCACTTGGGAAGCAGAGGCCGGCGGATCTTTGTGAGTTCAAGGCCAGCCTGGTCTACAACCCACCCCTACCGGAAAGAGACGCATCCCAATCATACATCTGTCTGCATAACTTTTCTGCGTCTTTTCTCTGTTTTTTTTTTTTTTTTTAAATACAGTAGGTGATAGTCTGTGAAGTACAAGCATCCTTCCATGTAAAAATCCAATTTGCAGCGATATGGCCAAATCCATCACAGCTCATGGGTCCCACCATCCAGCGGGGGGGGGGGGCTTGTATGTTCAATCCAAGTTGATCAAAAATGAGTGTCCAGTCTATATTGTTTTGTAGTTCACCATTAACCCCAATCCAGCCCTTACTTCTACCACACGCCCCTCTTCCACAGGTTGCTCCCTAGGCTTAGAAAAGGGCCCAGTGGATGAGAAAAGCAAAACAGTCTACTTTTCTCTGGGAGGCTGTTGTCTTGGACCCATGGTCAATTCTGGCTGTCTTCCTTGCATGGGCTGACAGTTGTCCAGGATAAACCCTTTCGATCCTACTAATGAAGCACAGCAATTAGGTATATAGGTTTTTATATTTTCAAGGAAAAAGAAATTGAAAAGACCCGGAGGCTACAAGTTCTGAGACTTAAGGACATCATAGGAATTATCTGGCTACCCTATGCAAACTAGGTAAGTTTTAATTATAGCATAGATATATTCTTTTCGTAGATGGACTATTTCAAGACAGTAATTATCCAGGATAGTCTAATCCATGTGCTCTTGTTTCATATAGAAACTGGAACTAATGTCAAGAATATGATTAACACACATTTGGTTCACTCTATTAACTCCAAATTACATAATGCTTTGACACTTTTCTCTATGAAGTGCTGAATGGCATACCTTGCATAGATACATTTTTTTATAGTTCTATTTTTTTAATTTGATGCTTTATGTATTCATACATCATTTCTCAAGTCAGTTCAGGCATATACCCCTTCGCATTCCCCCACCCCAACCCCTACCCATCCCAGATCATGCATTCTGCCATAAGTTTTCTGCATCTTCTCTGCTTTTTTGTTTTGTTTTTGTTTTCATTTTTTTAACAATAATGATAAGTTTGTGAGTACAAGCATCCTTCATGTAAAACCAATTGGCATGCAGTTGTGCCCAACTCCACACAGCTCATGGGTCCCCCATCCAGCAGGGGGGGCTTGTAGTTTCAATCAAGTTGATCAATGAAGTGTCCCGTATAAATTGTTGTATTTCAACAAACCAGTACCCCAATCTCAGCCCTTACATTCTACATGCCCCCCTCGTCCACGGCGTTAAGAGTCATCCGACTCTTCGCGAGGAACACGGGTCTCGATCCCCAGGCAACCCACACGGCGGCCAAAACCCTTCTGATACTCCAATATTCAGGAGAACTCCGTTCCAGAGGGAATCCGAACCCTCTCGACTCGTCCGACAATTGCACGACACGGGTGACAGACTGCCAATGGCAGACAGATACATTCTACACATACAGAAATAAATAATAAAACAAAGAAAAGGGGCACAGGTGGATGAGAAGCAAAACGTCTACTTTCTCGGGAGCTGTTGTCTAGGTTTCTAGTCAATTCTGGCTTCCTGGCTGTTTTCTGTCATGGGCTGCCAGCTTGTCCAGGCATAACCTTTCGATCCTACTAATGAAGCACATGCAATTAGTATTAGGTATTTAAAACAGTATAATATATAAGGCCTTATCGATCCTATTAATGAACCACACACAATTAGATAGTATAGGCTTTAAGCGAGTACTAATTATTATGAGTCTACTGTGGTCATAGAACAGATGCTTGGATGGTATGATCTATCATCAATTAACTTGGTTTCCTCTTATATGGAGGGTGACATTCGTGTATGTGGTTAATAACGTATCTCCTAACATATAAGGATTAAGCTTGGTGGCTATCAGCTGTGGTTCTTCCTCCAGGAGGAGCGAATAGCCATTATATTTGGGATATATAAGCACTATGGCTGCCACTGTTGCACAAATATTCTCAGGCAGTGAGGTGTAGCAGATACTGATGGATGAGTTCATTGCTCAAGGAGACCTAATATGTTGCTGTTATGGCTTTAGTGCGCCTTTGGTAAACTGTCTCTGGCATTCTCAGAGCTAGTTGTAATTAGCAAGTGCATCGTCATAACATCTTTTCATGTTCATCACAGGTCTTCAACAGTGGCACTTAATGCTTCTTCTCCTCGATATATCCCATTTAAGCAAAAAGGCCCTTTACTTTTGTGGGGGTGCTAATCCCCTGAGCCAACATTTCCGTGGCAGAATAATTGCATTGCTGATGTCACGAGCTTTCCTGTATTAATAATTTGTTTAAGTGAATAGCTTAAGGAGACCTTTAGCATTATATTTGGTTCTGAAAGAGAAGAATCCTTTTCACAGTTTCTATGTCCATTAGTCTATTAAAGAAGGCAGTTTTACTGATGTGAGAGGAGAATACCTCTATAACCAGCTGGCTCCAATCTACAGCTGGAGAACGACTCATCATCATCTTATTTGTCCTTATTCTATGGGGGGGATTAAGAAAGGCTCTTGTATTAAAAACCTTGCGGCACCTATAAAGTAAGAGTCGTTAGGAATCATTTAAAATAGTTGTTACTAGTAGATCCACAGAGGGGCCTGATGTCTGCAGCAATCGGAGGCATTTCTTCCTTTGATGCCCAGAGGAGTCCAATCCTTCTGCTGGCACTTTCTGGTACAATCCTAGACTCACGGCAAAGCTGCATTTTCTTTCTCAGCCATTAAGATTGGTGATCTCTGGCCTGTTGGAACATAACAAATCCTTTCCTCATAGTTAGTTTTTTAAGATTTGGTGCAAGGATTTTTTGACAAAAAGTTTTCATATCTATCTAAGATCCCCTTTTTTATTTAATGTTTTTATTTTTGACCCTGAGTCCTCAAAAAAGCAGTTGTTTTTTATACATACCTATAGGGGTGGAATCAAGGCACAGATTTCATCAGTTCACCCGAGCTGTTTTGGGTTACTGTATGTGAGTAACTTGGGAACAAAGTTTAATTTGGAGTAAATCATCCTATAGTGAAAGAGATTGCTACCAAGGTGATACTATATGACAGCAAAATTATAGGAGAACATTTGTTTA
>VZQC01012951.1:997236-1027966 GCA_009823505.1 Rhizomys pruinosus
GGGGGGAAGGTAAGGGGATATATGCCTGAACTGAATAGGAAAATGATGTATGAAATACACAAAACATCAATCAGTAAAACTGCCTTCTTTAATTGACCTTAAGATGATGCCTGTCCTTGAAGGTAACATGAATTTCTTCTAGACAACAAAAGTTGGGGTTCAATTTCTTAATCCATTCTGCCAGGCTGTTCTCTTGATTGGGGAATTCAGTCCATTAATATTTCAGGTTATTATTGAGAGATGTATATTGCTTCCCTTCAATTTATTTTCTGTTTGCATTTTTGGTCTAGGTTTGTATTTCCACAGTAATACCTTCATTAATTACTCTCTCTTGCCACTTGGGGATAGTTGCTCCTTTCCTCTGTCCTTTGTATTTAGTCAAGTATTTTCTGAAGTGTTGGTTTTCTTACCATGAATTCTTTCATCTTGTTTATAATATGAAAGATTTTTCTTTTTCCTTCAACTATAATTGACATTTTTGCTGGATAAAGTCACCTGTGTCGGCATATGTAGTCATTTACTACTGGGACTACTTTGGTCCAGACTCTTCTGGCTTTCATTGTTTGCATTAAAAAGTCAGCTGTATTTCTTTATATGTAACTTGTTTTTCCCTTGAGGTTTTCAGTATTCTGTCTTTGTTTTGAGTATCTACCATTTTTTACTATATGATGTGGGGAATTTCTTTTCTGGTCTTGTCTATTTGGTGTTCTATGTGCTTCTTGTATTTGTGTGGGTATGTCTTTTTTCAATTTGGGGAAATTTTCTTCTGTAATTCTGTTGAAGATCTGGTCAATACCTTTATCTTGGGATTCTTCTCCTTCCTCTATACCTATGATGTGGAGGTTTGGTCTTTTCATGGTGTCCCACATTTCCTGATCATTCCACTCTTGTGTTTTTTTCTTTTAATTTTTCATAATCTTTGCTTGAGCAATCCAGTTCTTCTAGGTTATCTTCCAGTCTTGATATATTTTCTGCTTAATAAATTCTGTTACTGAAGTCTATTGATTCCTCAGGGCTGGCTGCACCAGCCTATAAGACCGAGCTTCTCTGCAAGGTAGTCTTGGGGCACTGCCTGATTCAGCCTGCTGGTGTGGGCTTGCCTGGGCTGGGCATCCCTGCTGAGTGGTCTCAGGACACCATCTGAGAATTGATCTTTAATGGGGTGTATCTAGATGGGAAGACTAGACTCCAGTGGATGAACTTGCACCAAGGCACATCTAGGTGCATCAACTTGACTCCATAGGCCTTAACATACACGACAGAGTGCATGAAATACAATAGGGGAGAGGGCATAAAGATAACTGAGGGTATGAAGATAACTGAGATGTTTTATATGAAACTCAAAGTCAAAATATATACATTGAATAAGACAGAGCCCAGAAATTAATGAATGTATTTTACAGTCAATAGATTTTTGGGAAAGGAAAATACCACATTAGGAAAAGGATTGGTGTTGAAAAAACTGAATGTCTACATGAAAGACTGAAGTGGATCCTTATCACACCTGGTAGACAAAAGTCAACTCAAAATGGACCAAAAACCCTGAACGTAAAGCCTAAATCCATAAAACTACTAGAAGAAAATATAGAAAGACTGTGTTTTATACAGAAAATCAATATGATTTTTTTTATTATTTTTAAATTTGTGCAGTATTTAAGTTGGAAGGTTCCCGGACCCTTCAGAAAACATAGCTAAATTTCAAGTCCTCCAGATCACAGTGAAAAAGTGCTGTCTTAAAACCTAGATGTTGTAACCTAGGCTCAAGCATAGGCATTCGAGTAAATACAAATAGTCTCCTAGGGGGTGGTAAGTTTCATTTACCAGGTGGGATAGAATATGCTCATGCTTTCTTTATCACACACAAAATTATAAATTATAAATACTATGTAGAAAATTTATGTAACTTGTCATACTATTTACAGTAGCCTCAGATGTAGACTCTACCCCTGAGGATAGACCTTGCCATTCTGAGACTCAGATTTACTTTGTATGAAGTGGGGCAGAAAGCTTGACCTCACTGAGCCCTAAGGACTCAGTGAACTGTTTCAATGAATTAATGTGATACATGATACCTGGAAAGTACAAAGGGAAAGCCAGCTCCCAGCTCGTTGCTATCACCATCATCATCATCATCATCATCATCATCACCATCATCAAAATCAACATAGTTTCTATTTTAGCTAGATTTTTCCAAGGTAACTAGAAAGTTTCCATCACTGAAAGAGTCTCTGAAAACTTGTATGCAAGATCTGAGCTTGATGCTGCCAGTCAGCATTCACCATAAATGATAAGAAGAATGTTCTTGGTCTGCCCGAGGCACCAGTGTGTGCTGTCACTCACCATTGAGCAGATTCAACCACCTGGAAGAAGTGCTCAAAACACCATTCCACAAGGTGTGCAATCTGGGCTGCACACTGGGGCTCCTAGTCTTGTTCCCACTTTGTCACTCATCAACATGCAAATTACATACTTCCACACACTGCCATTCCAAAAGGGAGGAAAAAAGAGAATACGAGGAAATACTGAACCAGAGAAAGACAGAAAATAAGTAATGCAAACAATAAATCCGTCACTCATCAACATGCAAATTACATACTTCCACACACTGCCATTCCAAAAGGGAGGAAAAAAGAGAATACAAGGAAATACTGAACCAGAGAAAGACAGAAAATAAGCAATGCAAACAATAAATCCTGTACCTCTGTGACCAATGTTTAGTTCCAAGGGCTTTAAATGGTTCACTTCC
The DNA here is from genome assembly GCA_009823505.1 of Rhizomys pruinosus. NCBI lineage: Eukaryota > Metazoa > Chordata > Mammalia > Rodentia > Spalacidae > Rhizomys > Rhizomys pruinosus. The sequence continues at coordinate 999,983 of VZQC01012951.1, forward strand.
TTCAGTTTGCTGCCTGAAGCATCCATTTCTTCCTTGGGCTGGTTCCATTTCCTGTGTATAGCTCTCCTTGGCTCTGGCATCTCTAACATCTTGGAGTCTCTATTGCAAGCCAGGCTTGGCTGTCACAACTTCTTACTATGGTCTCTCTGGGCTTCTTGGCCTCCCACGGCAGGGCTTCTTGCAGAGACACCCTTGGTTTCAGCAGCTCTCTGAAACTTTGGAGAAAGAATCAATGACCACCTTGCTTTTTGATCATTCATGCACATGTTAGGGTTGGCACCATGTGAATGACATTGCCAAGTTTAGCTTGGGATCCACCTTGGTACTCTTGGAGCACCTTGGCAGCTGATTTTGTCTGTTGTGTTTCTCTGGGAACAGAAAACTCCTTAGACTTTTTCTTTTTCCTTTCTTTCAGCATAGCTGGTGGGGTTTTGCCCAAGGGCATTTTTCTATTGTTCAGTAGAGCTTGGGGGGGCACTTTTCTTAATGGCTCTAATGAGCTTAACAGTGAGCCTCTTTTCAGGGCATGCCTTGGCAACATCACCTTCCCAGTCCTCTTTTTCTACCAAAACCCTACATTTGGTATTGCTTTCTGCCCCATTGTTCTTGTTTATTGTAGAGCTGCATAATATTCACCTTTAGTAACCATTCCACAGACTCAATGTTAGGTTCTCTTGAAATTTCCTACACCAAAGAAATTAGTCCATTACTTTTTAATTTAGCCTTAGTCAAATTCTTAGGCAAGGGAGCTGACAGCTGTAGTAGTTGAGTGGACAAGGACTTGAAAGGACTGGAGACAGAGATGAAACTTGAAGTCCTGAGACTTATTTAGTAAAATAACAGATTGATTGAATTTATGGGCATTATTGTGCCAGGAACACATAAAGGTACTAATAAGTTACACAGAATAAGAAGTTAAGGAATATGATGTATAGATGTTGTCACACAAAGGGACCTTTAAACTAATCTTATGTGTCATACATGTCTGCTCCCTGAAATAGCTTCAGCCCAACCAGAGTGTTTTCAGGAACTTAAGAACACATGGTTTGTTTGTTTGTTTGTTTGTTTGTTTGTTTGTTTTTTGAGACAGGGTCTCTCTATAGCCCCAGCTGTCCTGGAACTCATCTGTAGACCAGGCTGGCCTTGAACTCACAGAGATCTGCCTTCCTCTGCCTCCCAAGTGCCAAGATTAAAGGTGTGTGCCACCATGCCTGGCTTAAAGATGGTTCTGAGCTGACACGTGGGTACTGGGAATCGAACCCAGGTCCTCTGCAAAAGTAGTCACCACTCTTAACTGCTGAGCCATCTCTCCAGTGCCCAAGAACACGTTTTACCCTAGGGGTTTGCTGTCTGGGTACACTGCTTGTAGTGATCACATGGTTCTTTTGTCAGTTCATTGAACATTAACTCTGGAAGTATTCCACAAGCCACCCAGTCGAAGACGTAAAAACTCTTCATGGAGTGGCTTGCTACAGACAGCAGCTAGATTTTTTTTTTCCTTATGAAACTTCATTTTCCTTAGCAGGCTCTTACTAGAACAGTCAGTTAAACTCAGCTTACAGGATTCAGTCCCTTTTCTACTCCAAATTTCCAAAGTCTTCCACATTTATCTGAAAAACAACATAGGTCCTTTATAGAACACCTCACTCTCACCATCATCTTCTGTATTGTTTCGCCTTCTGTTGCTGTAGTAAAACACAGTGATCAAGGCAACTTATAAAAGGAAAAGTTTATTTGGTTTACATTTATTTGCTTTACAGAGGGATAAGAGTACTGCATACAAGGGACAGATATAAGAAGGCAGGTGAAACAGGAAGCTGAGTGTTCACATAGTTAAGAAATTACAAGCTAGAAAGTGGGACAAGGTTACGAACTCTTTAATTTTAAATTTTTTATTATATATATATATATTTTGTACAATATTGTTACAAATAAGATCTAGACCCGTGTCCCCCACCCTACCCACCGACCCCATCAGAGCTGATGCATTCTACCAAACATGCTTTTCATCTCTTTTTTAGTCTTTCTCAAAATTCTCCATGTGGAAGTTAACTGTTTTGAGAAGTTCACCGTTTTAGTCTGTTCTTTGATGCAGTCCTTTCTGTTGATGTTGTTGTTGTTGTTGTTGTTTCCAATATGCATCACTTCCAACTACTTGGACAAAAGCTCAAGGGGCCATATACAAGAAATACTTACAACTAGGTAATTGGCACTAGCATCCACAAATGTGGAATACCATTTGTCATTTGTTTTGCTGGGACTGTGTTACTTCACTTAACATAATATCTTCTAGTTCCATCCATTTACCTGCAAAACTCATGATGTCATCTTTCTTTACCACTGCGTAGAACTCCATTGTGTAGATGTACCACATTTTGTCTATCCATTCATCAGTTGAGGGGCACTTGGGTTAGTTCCAGCTCCTTGATATTGTGAAGAGAGTGGAAATAAACATGGCTGTGCATGTATCTCTGCAGTAAGATGACTCTTGTGGGTACATGTCCAGGAGAGGTGTGGCTGGGTCAGGTGGCAAGTTCATTCCAAGTGTTCCAAGGGTTCTCTACACTGCTTTCTATAGTGGATGTATGAGTTTACATTCCCACGAGCAGTGGATGAGTGATCCTCTTTCCCCACAACTTCTCCAGCATTTGGTATCATTTGTTTTCTTGATTCTAGCCAGTCTTATTGGAGTAAGATCATATCTTAAAGTGGTTTTGATTTGCATTTCTTTAATGATTAATGATGTTGAACACTTCTTAAGATGTTTCTCAGCCACCTCTAATTCCTCACTTGTGAAGTCTCTGTTCAGCTCTTTGCTCCATCTATTGAGTGGGTCATTTGTTTTCTTTCTTCTTTGAGTAATTTATATACTATGGAAATCAATGCTTTGTCAGATGTTTTGGGGGTGAAGGTTTTTTCCCAATCTGTGGGATTTCTCTTCACTTCGTTGATTCTTTTGATGTACAGAAGCTTTTGACTTTAAGGAGGTCAAAATTGTCAATAGTTGACCTTAATTCTTGTGTGGATGCTGTCTGATTTAGGAAGACGTTTCCTACACCTATGTCTTGTAGTCTGCTGCCAACTTTTTCTTCTATCGCCTTAAGAGTTTGGGGTTTCACGTTGAGGTCTTTAATCCATCTGGAGTTGACTTTTGTACAGGGTGAAAGGTACGGGTTTAATTTCATTCTTCTACAAGCGGTGATCCAGTTTTGTCAACACCACTTGCTGAAGATGCTGTCTTTTCTCCATTGTGTCTTCTTGGCCCACTTGTCAAATATGAGCTGGCTGAAATTGTATGGGCTCAGGTTTGGATCTTCAGTTTTGTTTCATTGGTCAACAGGTCTGTTTTTGTGCCAGTACCAAGCTGTTTTTATGATTATATCCCTGTAGTATTGTTTGAAGTCTGGTATAGAGATACCCCCTGTATTGCTCTTTTCACTCAGGGTTGATTTGCCTATTTGGGGTCTTTACCAAGTTTGAAAACCTAGAAGAAATGGATGAATATCTGAAATCCTTGGAATCACCAAAGCCCAACCAAGAAGAGATTGACAGCTTAAACAGACCCATAATATATGAAGAAATTGAAGATGTAATAAGAAACCTCCCAACTAAAAAAAGCCCAGGCCCAGATGGTTTCCTGGCAGAATTCTATAAAACTTTTCAAAAAGACCTACAACCATTATTACAGAAATTGTTTAGAAGGATACAAACAGAGAGAATTCTCCCAAATTCCTTCTATGAAGCCATCATCACTTTATTACCAAAACCAGGCAAAGATACAACTAAAAAGGAGATCTATAGACCCATCTCCCTAATGAACACAGATGCCAAAATTCTAAATAGGATACTGGCATACAGACTCACATCAAGAAGATCATCCATCATGACCAAGTTGGATTCATACCAGATATGCAGGGATGTTTCAACATACGAAAATCAATAAACACCATCAAGCACATAAATGGAATGAAAGACAAAAACCATACCATCATCTCAATTGACCCTGAAAAAGCTTTTGATGAAATCCAGCATCCCTTCATGCTTAAAGTCCTAGAGGGAATTGGATTGGAGGGATCATTCCTCAATGTAGTCAAAGCCATATACAGGAAAACCCACAGCCAATATCATCCTAAATTGGAAAATGACAGGAAACATTCCCTTTAAAGGTAGGAAACTTCACCACGGGCTCCCCTTTCACCCCTCCCTCTTCAGTATAGTGCTGAAACACTTGCTAGAGCAATAAGCGCAAGAAAAGGAAATTAAAGGAGTTACTAATTGGGAAAAAAGAGGACGTCAAGCTATCCTATTTGCTTGATGATATGCTTGTTTACTTACGGGATGCTAAAAAATCCACCAAAAAACTCCTAGAACTGATTTAACAGGTTCAGTAAAGTGGCCAGGTACAAAATTAACATAAAAACATCAATGGCCTTTCTTTACACCAAACAACAAGCAACTGGAGAAGGAATTCAGGAGACCTTCCCACTCACAGTAGGCCTCAAAAACAATAAACTCCCTAGGAACAAACCTAACCAAGACACCCAGATCTCTACAACAACTTTTTTTTTTTTTTTTAAAAAATTTTTAAAGAAGACATCAGAAGATAGAAAAACCTCCCCTTTTTGCTCATGGATTGGAAAATTAAACATTGTAAACATGTCCATTCTACTCAAATTAAAATCTAATACAATTCCCAATTATTTAAAATCCCCAAGCGTTTCTTCATAGGCTTGGGAAAAACTCCTTAAGTTCATTTGGAAAAAACAAAAAAAAGACCCTGAATTAGCCAAAACAACCCTGAGTGAAAGAGGCAACACAGGGGGAATCTCTATACAGACTTCAAACTACACTACAGGGCTATAGTCATAAAAAGCCTGGTACTGGGCACAAAAACAGGACCAGTTGACCAATGGAAAACAACAACCGAAGATCCAACCCTGAGCACATTATAATTTCGGCCATCTCATATTGACAAGGGGGCCAAGAAGACACAATGGAGAAAAGACAGCATCTTCAGCAAGTGGTGTTGGCAAAACTGCATCACCACTTGTAGAAGAATGAAATTAAACCCCTACTTCTTACCCTGTACAAAAGTCAACTCCAGATGGATTAAAGACCTCAGTGTGAAACTCCAAACTCTGAAGGTGATAGAAGAAAAAGTTGGCAGCAGACTACAAGACATAGGCATAGGAAAAGACTTCCTAAATCAGTCACCAGCTGCGCAAGAATTAAGGTTGACAATTGACAAATGGGACCTCATTAAACTCAAAAGATTCTGTACATCAAAAGAAACACTCAAGGAAGTGAAGAAAAATCCCACAGAGTAGGAGGAATCCTTCACCGCAGAAACATCTGACAAAGCATTGATTTCTTCAATATAGTGCTTGAAACACTTGCTAGGGCAATAAGGCAAGAAAAGGAAATTAAAGGAGTACAAATTGAAAAGAGGAAGTCAAGCTATCCCTTTTTGCTGATGATATGATTGTTTACTTAAGAGATGCTGAAAACTCCTAGAAATGATTAAGAGTTTCAGTAAAGTTCCAGGATACAAAATTAACCTAGAAAAATCAGTAGACTTTCTTTACACCAACAACAAGCAACTGAAGAAGGAATACAAGGAGACCTTCCCACTCACAATAGCCTCAAAAACAATAAAATACCTAGGAACAAACCTAACCAAAACCACCAAAGATCTCTACAAAAAAATTTTTAAACCCCTGAAGAAGGAAATTGAAGAAGACATCAGAAGATGGAAAAACCTCCCATGCTCATGGATTGGGAAATTTTATGTAGTAAAAATGTCCATTCTACCCAAACTCTTGTATAGATTTAATGCAATCCGAATAAAAATCCCCAGGAGTTTCTTCACAGGCTTGGAAAAAAATTCCTTACATTCATTTGGAAAACAAAAGACCCTGAATAGCCAAAACAACCCTGAGTGAAAAGAGCAATACAGGGGAGATCTCTATACCAGACTTCAAACTATACTACAGGGCTATAGTCATAAAAACAGCTTGGTACTGGCACAAAAACAGACCTGTTGGCCAATGGAACAAAACTGAAGATCCAAACCTGAGCACATACAATTTCAGCCATCTCATATTTGACGAGGGGGCAAAGAAGACACAATGGAGAAAAAACAGCATCTTCAGCAAGTGGTGTTAGAAAAACTGGATCACCACTTGTAGAAGAATGAAATTAAACCCATACCTCTCGCCCTGTAAAAAAGTCAACTCCAAATGGATCAAAGACCTCAACGTGAAACCCAAAACTCTGGAGGTGATAGAAGAAAAAGTTAGCAGCAGACTACAAGACATAGGCATAGGAAAAGACTGCCTAAATCATACAGCAACTGTGCAAAAATTAAAGTCAACAATTGACAAATGGGACCTCATTAAACTCAAACGCTTCTGTACATCAAAAAAAAAACAATCAAGGAAGTAAAAAGAAAACCCACAGAGTGAGAGGAAACTTTCACTGCAGATTCATCTGACAAAGCATTGATTTCCAGAATATATAAACTACTCAAAGAATAAAGAAGAAAAAACAAATGACCCAGTCAAAATATGGAACCTAGAGCTGAACAGAGATTTCACAAGTAAGGAATTAGAGATGGCTGTGAAACATCTTAAAAAGTGTTCAACGTCACTAATAATTAAGGAAATGCAAATTAAAACCACTTTAAGATATCATCTTACTCCAATAATACTGGCTAGGATCAAGAAAACAAATAATACCAAGTGCTAGAGAGATTGTGGGGAAATGGGAACACTCACCCACTGCTGGTGGGAATGTAAACTCATACAGCCACTATGGAAAGCAGTGTGGAGAACTCTTGGAAGACTCAGAATGAACTTGCCACCTGACCCAGCCATACCCCTCCTGGGTATGTACCCACAAGAGTCATCTTATTGCAGAGATACACGCACAGCCATATTTATTTCAGCTCTCTTCACAATAGCAAGGAGTGGGAATCAACCCAAATGACCCTCAACTGACGAGTGGATAGAGAAAATGTGGTACATCTACACAATGGAGTTCTATGCAGTGGTAAAGAACGATGACATCATGAACTTTCAGGTAAATGGATGGAGCTAGAAGATATCATGCTAAGTGAAGTAACATAGCCCCAGAAAAACAAAGGAGGAATGGTATCCCTCATCTGTGGATGCTAGCACTAATTACCTAATTGTATGGCAAACTGAGCACCGTTAATATGATCTGAAAACAACTGTGCTCTTGTATTGTAGAATCCCTTAAAAAATGGGGTGGGGGGGGGGGGGGAGGGAAAGGGAAATAAGCCTGACCTGAATTGGAAAAAATGTATGAAATGCACAAAGCATCAATAAAAACTAATTAAAAAAAATAAAATAAAATAAACAAATTAAAAATAAATAAATAAAAAGCCAAAAAACCCAAAATTATATCAAATGATTATTGGATATGCCTTGACATATATGACCAAATGCATGCACTCTTGTGTGGGAGCTGTGAAGGAGTACAGCTAGAGGGGAAGGGCTCTATGTATGTTTAAGATCTCTTATAGTAAATGCACAAAAGTCAATAAAATTATACATACAAACAACACAAAAGATAAAACAAGGCTTATTTAGAATCCAATTCAAAATCCTATGTGAAGTATTATAGAACAGTCAGTAGCATCTGAATCTCAGAGAAACAGCGTACTGTGACCTAGTGAAGCTAAGGACAGGATAAATTCACTGACATTTTTGTTACTATCAGAAATAAGGGAAATGAGTTACCCTTTTCTGTAAGTTCTAATAGACTTTTGATAAAATTTCTTGTGCATAATTTATCACATTCAATAAAACATGTAGATTGCATAGGAAAACAATTAGCCAACAAAATTATACAGAGGAATAAATTACAAAAATAATATTTAGGGCACAAGTAATATATTTATCACTAAGTATGCATGAGTTTATTGGCAGTTTAGAGAATCAGTAAAAAATAATCACAAAGTAATACAATTAGAAGTTGAAGCATGAAATTCAGATGCAAGAGTCAGTCATCTTTACAACACAAATAAGAAACTGATAAATGTAAATGAACAAAATTCTTACTAACAATGGCAACAAGATACAAAAGATTAATCAATTTCATGAAAAATGTAAAAAGTTTTTGTAAGTAAAACTATAGGCATTCTAGAAAGGAATAAACACATCCTCATTAAACATCCAAAAGGAAAGTATAACCAGAAATAATTAATCAGTAAGGTTTGAGAATTTGTACTTCAGATATAAAACTTGAGAATCCTCCAATCCTTCAATGCCAGATGGGGACTACTAAAATATCCAGATTGCAGAATGAGTAGCTGCTGGGATTTCAGCCTCTTCAGAGTGTAGACTGCCATTGTTGGACTACCCGGGCTATGTCATGGAGGCCAGTGCAGGAAGATCAAGACAGGACACAGGCTTGCTGGACCTCATTTGGGTGACCATGGGGGAAAGGGACCCCAGTGTGGAGCACAGGGGCAGGATTGATGGTTGTCTGGGCTTGCCAAGGAGGAACCTTCAAGCATTTCCTTGGGGAAAACATGACATCTTTTGGTAAAAAAAAAAAAAAGATTATATTTAACATTTAAAAATATTTTGTAAAATAATATTTTCTCTCTTTATTAATACATGCTAAAACTATTCATAATTTATCCTTATGTAATCCTATGGTGTGTTCTATCATATAGGAATATTAATATTCATATTCTCAAAAAAGAGAATGTAAAGCCATACTTCTTTTTACCTGCATGCAACTTTACTGTTAAAATGTGAATCTCTAAATGTGCTTTGGAATTAACCTATAGTTTATTTTCAGATTTTGTCATTTTGATTTATGTGTGGAGTGTATATACGCATATTTTGGGATAATATAAAATCAAAGGGAACAAAAAAAGAGAGAGAAAAACCTATTCAAAGAACTGACCAAAACAGTAAACCTGTGCATCAAAAAGGTTATAAAAAACTGAGAAAAAGATGCAATACAGGACTTAACATGTATGACAGAATCCATGAGCTCTGGCGGGGGGGCAGGGGGTTTGCATAGAGGTGGGCATGGGTGGAGGAATGAGTCTAAATTTGATTAAGAAATGTATGAAATGCACTCAATAAAAATTCAAATGTTAAAAAAATTAATAAAAAAGAAAGGCATAAACACACACACTCAGATATATACATATATATATATAAACATATACACATGCATATGTGCACATACTCACACATATACATACATACATACATACACAAACACAGCATACACACATATACACATACTCACTCATACCCATACATACAGACACATGTACTCACATACACCACACACACACATAAACATACACTATATACATATATACAAACCACACATATATATACATACATATTGACATACACAAACATATACCACACACATGTACCAGCACACCCAAATATACTCACAGACACACAAACACACATATCATATATACATACACACACAGTCACACACGCACAACCACCCCCTCCACACACTCTCACAATGCACTGTATTCCTTAGTAGAAAATCGTTAAGATTTTACCTCGGGTTATGTGTACCTCTAATGTGATTCTGATAACAGACAATCTTTCATTTCTCCCTGATGTAATTTCTCTCTGGCCCCAAGCACATCTCTTGTCTGCACTAACAAATAACATGGTGAGACGTGGCAGTTTTTCTCCTCGCTTCTGCAGAATAAGACCCGGGACTTTTCAGCTGAACACTCTGAACATCAGCCACATGGGAAGGTCAGTATGAGCTGACGAGAAGGCAGCTCTTGGGAATCCGAGATGCACCAAGTCTTGCCCTTGCCATCTCCCTGTGTCTTTCATTTCTTCCCAGATTCCTCACTCCTGGAGGTTCTAGCTGGGCACATATCTGAGTCATCTTTTCCTCCTAAATATGTCATTGAGAAAGGGTTCTCACCAGCGTCGCCTGTCCCTCCATGGAGGTTCAGTTTGCACCTTAATTAAGACTTTTTGGACTGGCCTGATCTCCTGGCTCTGGTTGTAGTGCTTCTGCAATGCATGCCGAGGTCTTGTGATAATGATACATCTAACCTCTGTGTGACTTCTCAGTACCCTGGAACACAAGCCAACAGGTCTCTTTCCCTTCTGTACTGAGTAAGCTGATTCTCCATTTTGTGTGCTCAATTAGGACCAGGTACCAGGTCTTGAACCTAATGTGGATGGCCTCCAGCCTGTTCTGAAGTCCTTGCTGTGTTATTATCTCCGTGAGAGGCTTAAGAATTATCCTTCCAATAGCAGAAAGCTGTCAGGAAGTAGGGGGCTCAGCTTCCATACTCTGATATTCATTAATTTGCCAGCTGGGAAGGCCTGGCACAGGGAGACTGAGTCTCTACTGGCCACTGGCCTGGGCTTGTCCACAACCTGGAAATCTAAAAAGCCCCTATGTCTTCCTTTCTATCCCAGATCAGAACCCCTTGAGCCCTTGAACTCCTGTTTGGAGCTCTCCAGCCTCCCCTTGCCTCCTGTTTCTTATTGTCCACAAGGGCATTTGCCTTAACAAAATGCCCCCATGCTTAGTAATACAGGGGAATCTTGTAGGGCCTGGATGAGCACAGTCACTTTTAATATTGAACTGGCATCCATTTAGGATAGAAGTGGCCCCCAGATCCTTGATAAGTGACCCATATTACCTGGCAATAATTGACAGCGTGAGCCCAAGGAATCTTGGCTTCTATGTATGCACACCTTTTCTTTTCCTGGGGTACCCCTCATGTGTCTTAGACTCTTAGAGACCTCAATTCACCTACCGCTCTGTGAAACCCTCCATGACCTAGGCTTTCAGTCCCACTTAGGTGGCCCTGCTAAATATTTCACATTCTTCTATTACAGTGATTCCACTTTTTGCTGTAACTATCACAATTTCTAAACCAGTGTCAGATTTGAACACTAATTCTGAAACTTTTGAATTCAAAGGATCCATCCTCCATTTATGAATTATTTTTTTTAACTTTTATTTTATTTTATTATTTTTTTGTATTTTTGAGATAGGGTCTCCCTTTTAGTCCCAGCTGGCCTGGAGCTCGCTCTGTCGACCAGGCTGGCTTGAACTCACAGAGATCCGCCTGCCTCTGCCTCCTGAGTGCTGGGATTAAAGGCGCACCACCACACCCGGCCATTTATGAATTCTTATAACATATTGCCTAATCTATCATAGAGAAACATAAGGCAGGGACATAAGGGAGGGAGGGAAGAAAGGGAGAAAACTAAGAAAAGAGCTTGACTTCCCTAACCACACAGATTCACTCTCATCTTCACTTTTTGGTCTACAAAGTGAGTTCCAGGACAGCTGGGGCTGCAGGGAGATCCTGTCTCAAAAAACAAAAAAAGTCTTGGTGTTCCATGGGCACTTTCACCACCCCAGGAAAGATAGATAGCTTCCCCCTCATCACTCAACTGAACACTAGGATCTGCCTGATGTCATAAGAAGATGCACACAGCCCCCTGGCACATAGCAGAAGATAGAGAAATAAAAGCTGTTGGTTTCCTTTAGATCGTGAGCCTTGGGTGGTCAGGCTTTGAAACACATGCCTAGGCTCAATTTTTCAGCCTGTCTCTTAAACAGTGAAATAGGAACTGTACTGCAGAGAATATCCACCTGCGTCCTGGCAGCCTATGTCATTGGATCATCTCATGACAGACAACTGTGAGATCCATTACATTTGGACATTTAAAAAAATATCTTGACCTAAAATGATTTTTGAAGGTAGCTATATATTTTTATTGGGGAAAAACATGTAAAGTCACACTTGCTTGATAGTATTTGCACCTTCTGACAATTTTTGCTAATTGGATTGGAATTTTGAATCTGTCATTGGGAATAAGGTGAGACATTGAAATTATGTTAATGCTCTTCCCACAAACGGGTAGATTTTTGCAGTTTAAGTTGCTAGCTCTAAATTCCCATCTCGGTATCCCCGCATCCTGTAGTCTCACTCTGTACCTGGCAGAGGTTCATTCATGTAAGCTGTGCTACTTTCAGCCTCTTGTTTATATGTTTTCACCTCTACCAAGAATCCCTCCTCACCTGTCAGCTGCATTCACTTCACCCTTTCTGCAAACCCATGAACAGTCTTCATTTTTGACACTGTGGGACATGAACTTCTTACTTTCCTTAATATTTCTTAATATAATTTAAGCTTCACCATGTAGAACACTGAAGATACAAAAGCCAGTAAGACAGAAAAGGTCTCCCTCAAGTTCTCCAACATGCCATTCGGTTAGAGAAATGAAGAACTAGATGGTTGGATAATTACAAATGTGTCCCTTAATATTTCTTAATATAATTTAAGCTTCACCATGTAGAACACTGAAGATACAAAAGCCAGTAAGACAGAAAAGGTCTCCCTCAAGTTCTCCAACATGCCATTCCGTTAGAGAAATGAAGAACTAGACGGTTGGATAATTACAAATGTGTTCAGCATTGCAAAGGAGTCCACGGTCCAAAATGGTTTCACTAGCCAAAATGGCACGGCCATACAGTGAAATTCCCACCATAACCAAAACCATATTTTTTTTTATTTTATTTATTTCTGTATGTGTATGAATGTTCTGTCTGCATGCAGGTCTGTGCACCCGTGTCGTGCAACGCCGCGGAGGTCAGAAGAGGGTGTCGGAATCCCCTGGAACTGGAGTTCTCCTGGAATTGGAGTTTCAGACGGTTCTTGGCCACCATGTGGGTGCTGGGGATCAGACCCGGGCCCTCTGTAAGAGTGGTCGGCGCTCTTAACTGCTAGGCCGTCTCTCCAGCCCCCCAAACCATATTGTAACACCACTAACCCAACTAAGCTAATGCAACATAACAAACAACTACAAATCTAGTATCATAAACAGTACATACTTGTCACCTTACTTGGGAGGCCAGTGGATTTCATCTGCATCCTCTGCTTGAGATTCCCAAGGCTGTAATAGAGATATGGTCCTGGGCTGTGTCCTCATCCATAGGCCAGATTAAGGAACGATGAGTTTTCTAGCTCCTTTGAGTCACTGGTAGAATCCATTCCCCCATGTAATTGTAGGACTAAGTTCCCCTCTTATTCTTAGCATTAGCCAGGCCTTCTCTAAACTCCCAGTGAGTCCTCTCAAGTTCTTGGCATGCGGCCTTTCCACTTCCGTACATCCACCCATGTCTGAAAGTGTCTGTCCCCTTTGAAGGGCTGTACCAACACAGCAAGATGATTAGAGATCTTAATTACATCTCCAAAAATCCCTTCTCAGAATCTAGCAGATCAGCAGTAGATTTAATATCTGAAAGGAAGTCTCTACAACTGGGGATGGGAATCATAAGTGGTCCTGTTCTGGAGGTGGACTTTCCAGAGCAAGACAAATACAGTTCTCACAGTGTGAATCTGGCCTGCCATAGGCTGTGAGGCTGCTCTGCAGGTCAACACCTGGCCGGGACCCAGAATGGAGACATTTCTTTTCCACACATCCTTCTGCTATCACCCTGGGACTGGAGGACACAGGCAGATCCACCTTGACTCTGCGGGTGCTAGACCTACAATCAAAGCTCAGTATCACATGTCTCCCCAAGATTGTGTGAAGCTGGGAGGATCTCCCCTTCTTCGTGCCCTGCTCTGCTGGGTGTGTCCTCTAGCCAAGCCACTCCTCATATTAAGGCATACCTACGCAGTTACTGACCATTCCTCATGACTAAAACTCAGTCCTCTGCCAGCCTACAGAATCAGTCTCTAAAACAATCACACCAACTTGCAGATGCCTGAAGACACTCACCTGTGGACTGCATAGCTGTAGTTGTCAACCTGACACAGCTGGGTTGAGGGAGCCTCAGTTGATGAATTGCCTCCAGTGGACTGGCCTGTGGCCATGGCTCTGGGACATTTTCTTAGTTGCAGAGTGATGTGGGAGGGCCCAGTCCACTGTGGCTGGTGCCACACATGGGCAAGTTTTTCTGTATTACAAAGGAAAGCAGGCTGAGCATGGGCCAGGGGAGCAAGCCAGTAAGCAGGATTCCTCCATGGCCTGTGTTTCAGTTCCTGCCTCCAGGTTCCTGCCTTGAGTTCCTACCTTGGTCTCTCTCAGTGATGATCTGTGACCTGGGAGGTATAAGCCGAATATACCCTTTCCTCCCCAAATTGGTACTGGTCAGACTGTTTTGTCACAACAGTTGAAAGCAAACTAGAACACCCTCTCATACTACAGACTCCTGGCTATTCTTCGTGCCTCACGTGCGACCCCTTTATGCCCTCTGTACACTTGTGTAGAGTGCCATATCCTTACCCTAAGCCATGAATATATGTGACTGATAAACTACCTGATGCCATGTGTGTGACTATCCTACAATCTTAGAATGGAAATCCCTCTTACCACCAGCATGGACCCTGAAAACGAACCTAGAAATAGGATAAGTTCCATCAGTGGCATCTCCTGGGCCAGAAAGGAACATGGGGCACTGGCAACTGCAGAGGATGCAAGGAAGTAAAGGGACATGTGGTGTTCCAGAGGAAGGACTGGAAATTTCCCGTGGAAGTGTTTAAGGCTATTGTGGCTAAAAACGCTGACTCTGAATGCAGGCTTCCTCATTCTCAAGCTGGAGGCAAGGTCCTCAGCTCTCCTGTGCCTTTGTACTACTCACTTGTCTGTTGCTGTGATAAAACACTCTGAGCAAGGGAACTCATAAAAGGAAGAGTTTATTTGAGCTTCAGGGAAATTATCTGTCATGGCCAGGAGGCTTGGGACAGGAGGCACTGGAGCAGGAGCAGAAAGCAGAGGCTCACATCTTCAAGCAGGCACAGGAAGCAGAAAGCAACTGGAGATTCAGCAAGGCTTAGGAACTCTCCCCCAGTGAAGAGCTTCCTCCTGCATGGCCACGCCTTCTAAAACCTCCCAAAACAGTGCCACCAACTGGGGAAAGCATCCAAACACTTGGAGCCTATGGAGGACATTCTCATTCAAATCACCACAGTTTTTATTTAGTCACTTATTTCATTAGTAAATAGACACAATAGGAGTAAGTCCTACCTCAGAGGTCTGCTGTGGAGGTTATGTTAGCTTGATGATGGAGTAGAGATTGAATTCTAGAGGACAAGAAAGGTCAAGAGTGACTAAGATGTTAGCCCAAGGAACAGGAAAGATGGAGTTTCTGTGCATGGATGGTGTATTACGAGACCTAAACATCAATGAATTACATTGCCAACACTAAGCTGTGATTTTTCTGCATTTTTCTCACAAAGTGGGAAAGGCTCTCCACCTGTGAGCTCCACAGCAGATGAACCAGCTGGGACAATATCAAGTCCTCCAACTAACAGGCTCCAGTCCTCCAACATCCTGCAGAGTTATTCAAAGAAACCAATTATACCCTAGGAAGGGAACATGTGGATAGCTACCCTTTGATCACAGCATAGCCTGTATCCTGTGGCCTCTGTTTGTCCACCCTCTACCCAAGTACAACCTAGGAGATTCCTGAATGTCATGCAGTGTCTGCCCACCCAAAGACTGTGAATAGGTGTGGCTAAAAACCTGCTGTTGATTCTTCTGTCCAGCAGTGAATGTCAGGTGTTTAGGGATCTTGCATGATTCAGGGCAAGTGACCTCCAGTCCATCAACGGGATGACTACATTGTGGTCAGAACACATGGGCAAACATGTAAGAACAGGTACATGAACATGAATGTTGGAAGAGATCAGGTGGGCCTGAAACCCGTTACACTGTACAAATGTGCATTGACAAGTGTATACCCAGAGATGTGATGTGGATGAAGAAAAAGCTTGTGGTCTTCAGGGAAGATGTTGAGAGAGAACTGTAAGCTTGAATGGTATTACAGGTCATAAGATACACAATGCCAGAAAAACTGGGCTGAGGTCCAAGAAGGGAGTCCTGATCTCATCCAGTGATCATGCAGTGATTGGATGGGAGGGAGATAAAAGGATTAAGGAAAGTGTTCTTTCTAAAAGGGCAGAGAGAAGCTGACAACCCATCAATGGCATGGAAGGGGTCCTAAAAGCCAAATCAAAGCAGACTTCCAATGAAGTGAAGCCTCAGCCAGGTGTTATTGGTTTTTAGAGGTAAAATGAAGTTTGAGAACTGATTGTTGAATTCTCAACAATGAGGTAAATGGGAGAGCTGGTCAAGAATCAGTTCATTGGCTGGCAGCAGATCAGAGCAGGTTAAAGAGAGGCCTGGATACAGTGAACTTCGATAACTTGTGAGGAGGAGCAGAGCTGCTCAGCCGTATCAGGGCTGGCATGAAATCGAGACAGGCTATAGCTGTTCTGAGAAAAATTATTTTTTGAGAGTTTCGTACTGTGTATCTTGATAACATTCTTCCCTTTCCAAGCCCCTCCCGGATCCATCCCATCTCTCTGCCCACCTGTTCCTGTCCTTTCCCACATCAAGCCCCGTTTATGTCGGCATCCCTGGAGCATGGTCAACCTCACATGCTCCTGCAGAGGACCCAGGTTCGATCCCCAGCACCCACATGGTGGCTGAGAACCGTCTGTAACTCCAATTCCAGGAGAACTCCAGTTCCAGGGAAATCCGACGCCCTCTTCTGACCTCCGCGACATTACATGACATGGGTGCACAGACCTACATGCACACAGTACATTCATACACATTAAAAAAAGTGTTCAACATCATTAATAATTAAGGAAATACAAATTAAAACCACTCTCATATATCATCTCACTCCACTATGACTGGCTAAGATCAAGAACACAAAAGACAACAGATGCTGGAGAGGTTGAGGGAAAAGGGGAACACTAATCCACTGCTGATGGGAATAAACTTGTATAATCATTATGGAAAGCAGTGTGGAGAACCCTAAAAAGACTCAAAATGAGCCTACCACCTGACCCATATATACCCACAAGATTCATCCTACTGCAAAGATACATGCACATCCATGTTTATTGCAGCTCTCTTCACCACAATAGTGAAAAGCTGGAACTAAACCAAATGCCCCTCAACTGACGAGTGGATGACAAAAATGTGGTACATCTACACAATGGAGTACTACTTAATGGTAAAGAAAGATGACATCATGAACTTTGCAGGTAAATGGATGGACTCGAAGCCATTATGCTAAGTGAAGTAACACAGTCAGTCCCAGAAAAACAAGCAGTGAATGGTTTCCCTCATTTGTGGATGCTAACACCAAATCCCCAGATGAAAGGCAAGCTGAACAACATTATTATTATATTCCTGTTTATCTGAAGCAACTATGTTGTTATAATATAAATCTCTTAACAGGCTCTAGGATCGATCCACCACTTCCTTTCAGACTCTGTAATTACTGCATATGAGTGGAAAGTATGTATTCATATTTTAGAGTAATATAAAATTAAAGGAGGAAAATGTAAATTACTAAACATAAAAAAAGACTGAGAGAAAGATGCAGGACGGTTATGGCAGAATGCATGATCTGGGGTGGGGTAGGGGGGAGGGAAAGGAGAATATGTCTAAAATGAATGAGAAATGATGTCTGAAATACACAGAGCATCAATAAAAGCATTATAAGATACAAATATTATAAAGCCCATAACTTTCTGATTGGATTTAAGGACCATTTCACAGTAGGAAATTCATGCCTGACACTGTAAATCTGGCCAAGAGCACATGTCTGGGGAGCTCACAGGTCCCAAATTGCTATTATTTTGCTAAATGGATATAGTATCAAACTGCTTCTAAATTCTTATTTCTGTATTTAATAAATTGGTATATCTATCAGAAGTCATCAAAGAAATTTATTTATGCAATGGATGTCAGTTAACACAGAAACTCACAACTAGTTAAAGTTCTGAGAATATGTGTCTGTGGAGTGTTCAACCAAGAATAAGACATCCAGGGGCTGAAGAGATAGCCTAGCAGTTAAGAGCACCAACTGCTCTTGCAGAGGACCCGGGTTCGATCCCCAGCACCCACATGGTGGCTGAAAACCGTCTGTAACTCCAATTCCAGGAGAACTCCAGTTCCAGGGGAATCCAAGACCCTCTTCTGACCTCTGCAGCATTGCACGACACGGGTGCACAAACCTACATGCAGTACATTCATACACATATAGAAATAAATAAAATAAAATAAAAAGAATAAGACATCTATATCACATCCCTTCACCCAGGACTCATGGTCCATTATGGAAAAGGGGAAGAAAGGTTATAATAGACAGAGGTCACGGACAAACCACAGGAGCAAAACCAGTGTCTTCTGGACATAAGGGAGCTCATGAACTCAGAACAGCTGTAGTTGCCTTCACAAGACCTGCACAAGGTCAAGCCAGTCAACAGTGCAGCGCGGAGAGTAGAGGAGGTCACAAGCAGCCACCTCTAGCTGAGGAGCTACTGACAACTGGTGGCTACATGTGAAGGAGAATCACTTTTAAGAGTACAGCCCCCAGTAGGTCTACCATGTACCAGCAGATGTCCCCATACCCATAAATGTATGGGCAGCACAAAGTGCACTCCTTGGGTTACAGATACATAGGAGGACATGAAGTGGGGAAGGTGGTGGGGAGCCACGGAGTGCATCTGGGGAAAGTTACAGGAATAATTGGGGTAAATATGATCAAAATGCATTGTACGTATGTAGGAAATTCATGGAGAATTAATAAAATATACTTTTACAAAACATCAGAACTTCATGGGCAAAAGAAAATCTAGGAATGTGGGCTGATGTCCAGACTAAAACCATATAGCAAGACTGACCAATAACACCAAGGGTATTTGCATTAGTGATTATTAATGTAAAGAAAAACTGGCTGGCATGAATCCTGTAGTTGGCTGTTCTAGAGGAAACACATAAAAAGTAAGGCTCAAAACAGATGGCATTTGCCCATGTGGTGACAGTGAGGGACTTCAGCCAAGGAGGACACACACCCAGGCTATTAGCATGAAGGCTTGAAGCTAAAGTTTGGTAAGGACAGAATGAAGGTCAGTGGACTGGAGACCTTTGCCACTGGAATGATAGTTGGACACAGAGCAGTAGAGAGGACAGATTTGAATGATGGCACAGATGGTTGGAGAGGGGACTGTTTGGATGTGGCTACAGAAAGGGATCTATTGTCATAGTTAAGACTACAGTATGCCTCAATGTAGTGAGCAGCTGAAGAAAGACAGAAATCAAATCCAGACCACCAGACAAGAGGTCAGGGAGCCCTGCAGCTGAGGTACTAATGGATGCCTGTGAGGAGAGCAAACACACCAGTTATTGTAAACAGGAGTGAGGCGCTAAATCTTCAGAGGATGAGTGATTCTGAAGACAAACAAGGAGTGTGAATGGAGATAGGTCTGACGGCACACGCCTCAAATTGGTTTAAAGATGTGGGGTCAGGGGAGGAATGACAACTGTCAGGAGGCAGCAATGAGGGAGAAGTAACTCCACCAGGGCAGGCAGTAGGCAGCCAGGTAAGAAAAGAGCCATGAGTAAGAGGACTGAGGAGGAGGGGGTAGTCTTTCTGATGGCATTCATCCCTAGGGCTGGTCTAACTAATCCACAGCTGTAGTGACACTCTTTGTCTCCTCACTTTACATACTTTACTTCTATTGAGGGTGCTTGTGACAAAGACAAATTTTAAATTGCATTTTTATTAATTTAATACAATCTATTTTGATCATATTTAGATACCCCTCTTATAATACCCCCACATATTGAGTCAAATTTTTGTCCTTGAATGTCCTTCAGCGTGGGTTCATCCACTGGAGCCCAGTTAACCTATCTAGTAAAACCTCCTTAAAGAAAACCCACTCTCCCTCTCCCAGCAGTTGCTGGTTCTTTATAGTTCCCCAGATAAGGTTGGGTTTTCTTCCCCACTTCTCCATGCCTATTTTGGGCTTTTATCTGCCTTAAACTTGCATGAGCCTTGTGCATGCGGTTACCATTGCCATGACATCATATAAGTAACTTCCCAGCCATCTGGAAACTGTTTCCTTGTGGCTGACCAGCACCTCTGGCACTTACCGTTTTCCTGCCCCTCTTCCACAGTGGTCTATGAACCTTGAATGGCAGAGGCTTGATATAGGTGTCCTATTCAGAGATCAGCACTCTGCAGTATCGTAGTCTCTGTGCTTCAGGCACTTGTGGCTCTCTGGGTTAATCCCCATCTGTTGCATGTGTTCCACTGTGTTCCCCGGGCCTTAGGTGTAGAGGTTGATTGTAGGTGTGTTACAGCTGGACACCTCACAGACCCTTATGATCTGCTTTTGGCCAGTCATAGAGCTTTGTAATTGTCTCCATCTGTTGCA
Organism: Rhizomys pruinosus; assembly: GCA_009823505.1. NCBI lineage: Eukaryota > Metazoa > Chordata > Mammalia > Rodentia > Spalacidae > Rhizomys > Rhizomys pruinosus. Next base: position 1,020,234 of record VZQC01012951.1, read on the forward strand.
AAAAGAAGATGATTTGATAAGTGGTAAGAGGTATACTTGTCTGTAAATAAAAGGATAAGTATTTAGAATACAGTAAGAAATTACATTGGTCTTGGGATGTGACAGAAGTAGGTTTTCCTCTAGGATCTATGACTTCTCCAGCCATGTGTATTTGACTATGTTTGTAATACCACACATGAGTTCCCTCCCATTGAGTGGACCTTAAGCCCAATTAAGACAGATGCTGATAACCCCCATGGATAAAAATGCCTCTTCTGTACCAAGAGATGATTTGCTGGGCAAGTCATTGTTGTGATTTGTAGAATCTACAGTTGGATGGGATCATTGATCTTCTCCCTTAGCAGTTTGTATACTGTCTGCTGATACTATTAGAGCTAGTCTTTGGGGGAGGAGGCTTCAAAGATCAGTCCCATCTCAAATACTCTAAGTCCTATGTCTGAACTATTTCCTGTCTTCAGCAAAAGGACCTTACCTTTTGTTCTGGGAGGCAATCAAGGGCTATGACAATGACCCATATCATTTGGGGAATCTTTCGGACCTCTGTGACCAACAGTGGAAGGGAGGCCTCCTTTGGCTGGCACTATGTTCCTTGTTATGTTACCTTCAGCTATTAGACATGTGCACTCATACACAATACACATAATATGAGAATATGTGAATTATATATGTATAATCTATATTATGTGAATTCTCAACAGGCTTTTGAATTAATGCACGTCCCTCTGTTTTTATACCACCTAAACCGTATCCCTCATCCCCCCCCCATGTAGCCCTTCTTATTCTCTCCCCAGCTAATGCACCTCCATTTTCCCCAGGTCCCCTCTCATAACACCTGTCTCCTACTCTCCCCATCTCTCAAAGACAACTTTTAAAATTCACGCCAAGGTATCAAATTATATTCAGATATCTTTACATAACCTCCAGTAGGCTCCATAGAACAATAACATTCCATGTGTAGGAAAACACTGATGTCAAAATTTTCCTATCCCAGAATATATCTCATTTACTTTGAATTCAAGCCTTTATGTTTAATGCCCAAGGGGGATGGGCTTTACTTCTACCCTTTATTTGTGGTATCACTGACTGCAGCTACAAGTCATAGTCACAATGAATCCTGTAATTTGGACCAAATTTGCTGAATAGGAAGATCACCAAGATAGGAGCAAAATGGGTGTGTCTGGAGTTGTGTGCTGACATGCACTGGCTCTGATCTTAGGACATAATCTAATTTCAACAAACTATTATCCTTCAAGGATAGATTTTTTAAGTAACAGTATTTTGGAGAGGATATGACTTAAAACAGGGTAACATGTTCAAAAATCATATTAGAAAACTCAAATATTTAATATTGCAGAAAAGTAAAACCAAGTTTGGAAGATTTTCCCAACAATTTAACACAAAAGTTCAAACTCTAACTCGAAGAGTTTCCTGTGGAAAGTCCCAGGGCCGTTTTGAAGGTGTCTTCATTGTTTGGTGTGACGAATGCCATGACCAATAGCGAGTGGGGGACCATGGGGAGACGCTGCTTACCGACTTATTCTTCCAGGCTTGCTTTCAGCTGCCTTTCTTTTTTTTTCTTTTTTTTTTTTTTTTTTTTTTTTTTTTTTTTGTCTTTTTGAGACAGGGTTTCCCTGCAGCCCCAGCTGTCCTGGAACTCACTATGTAGATCAGCCTGGCCTTGAGCTCACAGAGATCTGCCTGCCTCTGCCTCCCAAGTGCTGGGATTAACCCACCCAGCCTCAGCTGCCTTTCATATACAGCCTGGGCCCACCTTCCCGGTGGGCCCACAGAGAGCTGGGCTCCCCCATATAAATTCGAAAACAAGAAAATGCCCCACAGACATGGCCACAGGCCAGTCTGATGGAGAAAAGTCCTCATCTGAGATTCCTTGTTCCCAGGTATGTATATCAAGTTAAGCACCGAGATTTACCATCCCAGAAAAGAGAAGGCATCCACTCACCTTAGCAAATGTCAGGACAAAAGAGCACAAGTTTCACACAGAAACTCTTTTGAAGTCACAAAATTGGTTCAGATTTCACACAAGATTCCTATGAAATTCCAAATCTGGGCTGCTAGGATGTACTCAGAGTCTTTCTGGGAATTCTTCTGAACATAGTTAAGGGTTCTCCCAAGTGATGCCCCTGAGAGTCAGCTTCCTGGGTGGGTACTCTGTCACCACAGCATTCCGAACAAAGGAAATATCTACCGTGGAAACATCATATAGATAGATCACTGCATCACAATATTAATTTCTTTCCCATTGCTATGACCAAACCTGGCAGACATTTAGCATCTGTTAGGTAAATTTGCCATTCAGAGGAGGAGGAGGAGGAGCATAGCTCTTTCCTTGATTATTATGGTTCAGTTCTGTTATTTCCAATAGTTAAGCAGGAAGAAGTAAACGGCATAGGTTTGGCTAGGCCTCTTACCATCTCGAGAAATATCCTTACCTTTTCTGAATTATAGGTTTATTATCCTAAGACGATGTTAAGTGAAGATGGACTTACTTGCGCCCACTGTTTCAGAGGAGCCTAGGCTACTATGAAGATAGAACAGAGCTTAGGGTTGGGGCATATGTGGTGGAAGTTCCTTTCTGTGAGGACCAGGAAGCAAAGTTCCAGCCAGAACCAGGCATGGGCAAAGCCAAAGCCCACTCCTAATGATCTATTTATGCCAATGATGTTCCACCTTCTGAAGGTTCTGCAACTTCACAAAATGGTGCCACCATAGCAACCAAGTGTCCAAACACTTGCCCTGTGGGAGACACTGCATATTCTGCGGCAATTATCAAATAGAACAAAAGGTGGATGAGTTTATAGATCTATGGAAAATGAGTGGATGGAGGCCAGGCAGGCAAGCATACAGAATGGAGAATCAACTGTCACATAGCATTTTTAGCTCAGAGGAAAATGTAGCTAAACACAGTACAATTAATACTCTCATCTCATTTATGATACTTTAAAGAAGGCTTCTGGAAGATGAAAACATACAAATTGCTTTCATGAAAATAGACTTTGGGGGCTAAGAGAGGGGGACACCTGCATCCTGGGTGAGAATGCTATTTGAATTTGCATAAAGACAACCTTTTTATGTGAGCAGGGGTGAGTTGAGTGTGGTAGGGAGGATGGAACTCCACTTCAGGAATGTCCCCATGTTACCTCAAAGCTGAACAAAGAGGTTCCCAGGATCCTGAAGAGAGTGACTTCCATGAGAATCACATTTGAACAGGTTGTCAGGCTTAATGGTCATGTGATCCCTTAATCCAGGCTGCCTTATCTTTGGACTATAAACTCCCTCAGAACAGGAACCTTCACATTCCCATTTATGTGCTAAACATGCATTTCTAGGCATCATGCAGACTTTGTCATGATTCCATCTTCCAGCTTCCCTGGACCCTTGACTGGTCCAGAAAGGGGTATCAGTGGCTCAAAGGTCAGGGACCTGGTATCCTATCTGACTTCTCCATGGACTTCTTCCCCAGGCCTGGCCCACTGCATACACCCTCCCAGTCTTCCTGGACCAGCAGATCTGGATGGTAGGATGCTTAGCAGCTTGCTGTGAATATCATTTCCTCCCTCATGCTGCAGAAAAGGATGTAACCTAAAGTGGAACAAGGATAAGTCAAGGTCCAGTTCCTCAGATGCTGTAGAAAAGACACTTAGACCCTCCAATCACACACATGTGAAAGATCACTTAGTCTACATAACTGGACAAGGGTAGCAGGTGACTGAATTACTTATTCTACATAACTGGACAAGGGTAGCAGGTGACTGCATCACTTAGTCTATATAACTGGACAAGGGCAGCAGGTGACTGCATCACTTAGTCTATATAACTGGACAAGGGCAGCAGGTGACTGCATTACTTAGTCTACATAACTGGACAAGGGTAGCAGGTGACTGAATTACTTATTCTACATAACTGGACAAGGGTAGCAGGTGACTGCATTACTTAATCTACATAACTGGACAAGAGCAGCAGGTGACTGCATCACTTAGTCTACATAACTGGACAAGGGCAGCAGGTGACTGCATTACTTAGTCTGTGTAATTGGACAAGGGCGGCTGGTGACTGCATTACTTAGTCTATATAACTGGACAAGGGCAGCGGGTGACTGCATCACTTAGTCTACATAACTGGACAAGGGCAGCCGGTGACTGCATTACTTAGTCTACATAACTGGACGAGGGCAGCAGGTGACTGCATCACTTAGTCTATATAACTGGACAAGGGCAGCAAGTGACTGCATTACTTAGTCTATGTAACTGGAAAAGGGTAGCAGGTGACTGCATCACTCAGTCTACATAACTGGACAAGGGCGTCAGGTGACTGCATCGCTTAGTCTACATAACTGGACAGGGGTAGCAGGTGACTGCATCACATAGTCTATATAACTGGACAAGGGCAGCAGGTGACTGCATTACTTAGTCTATGTAACTGGAAAAGGGTAGCAGGTGACTGCAGCACTTAGTCTACATAACTGGACAAGGGCAGCAGGTGACTGCATTTCTGAAGTGAACAGCAGAGGTTAGAATGAGAAACTGAGAGGGGGAAGGAAATATTTGCCATGATTCATACTGCAAATTGCAGGTAGGCCAAGTATTTCTTGAACATCTTGATTAGATTTTAATCTTGTTTTTGCAGCTGCAGATCAATTTAATGTTTGCTCAGTGCAAAAACAGCACTCGGATTGACACATAGGCAATTATGCTATTTATCTTCTTATAAAACTCTTTCAACTGGGGATCTGTGATTATTCCGTGCTTGGGAAGACTAGGGACAGAAAACCATGCCAGCGAGAGAAGAGAGCAAGAAGTCTTCAGAGAAGGGGTCGTGTGAAGCCTGCCAGGCTTGTTCCTCTAGAGGGAAGCACAGCTGGTGGCTTGGGGTGTTCACATGGAGCACACCCTGAAGCCAGATGCGCAACTCGCTGGGCTTCAGAGGTCTGGGTTAATGCCTTGCTCCTGCCTCAGCCATTTCTCTGCTTCCTGAAGCTTTGTCAGTTTCTGGTCCCCTCTTCTCCACAGCCAGGAAACTGCTGCCTTGTTTTCTTTTGTCTCTGAAGTTTTCCTTTACTTAAAAAATGCAAGCACTAATGGATTCAGTGGTTTTTTGGTTTTTTGGGTTTTTTTGTTTTGTTTTGTTTGTTTTGTTTTTTGTCTTTTTGAGACAGGGTCTCCCTGTAGCACCAGCTGTCCTGGAACTCACTCTGTAGACCAGGCTGGCCTTGAACTCACAGAGATCTGCCTGCCTCTGCCTCCCAAGTGCTAGGATTAAAGGGTTTTTTGTTTTGTTTTGTTTTGTTTTGTTGGTTTGTTTTGGGTTGTTTTTTGTTTTGTTTTGTTTTTTTTTTTCGTCTTTTTCTCCCTTTAGTCCCAACTGGCCTGGAGCTCACTCTGTAGACCAGGATGGCTTTGAAGTCACAGAGATCTGCTTGTCTCTGTCTCCCAAGTACTGGGATTAAAGACATGAGCCACCACAACTGGCAATAGTTTTATTTTTTCCAATTTTGCTATAAATTTATGAATTATTACATGTTTGATATCATTAGTATTCTTGTTTTTAATATAATGCTTTTATTGATGTTTTGTGTATTTCATACATCATTCTTCAGTTCAATTTAGACACATTTCCCCCTCCCTGCCCCCCCACCCCACCCCAGTTCATGCATTCTACCATACATGTCCTGCATCTTTCTCTCAGTCTCTCCAAATTTTTCTCTGCAAAGGTTTATTGTCCTAGGCAGAATTCAACCACATCAGTCCATTCCTTGACCCAGTCGTCCTCATGCTGCCATGGTTCCCTCCCAACTGTACCACTCCAAAGTATGTATGCCTATGTACACATCATATATGTGCCAGAATTATGTTCTCCAGGAATAAACTGCATGTTAACTCCAATATATGTCTAGGAGTTCATATTTTTCCCTTTAATTTTATATTACTCTAAAATATGCATATGTACCTCTGCCCATACACATCAACTACCATGTCTGAAAGTAAGTGGTAAGTTAATTCTAGGGCTCATGAGATTAACATTATAACATCACAGTTGCTTTCAGATAGAAAGAAAAATAACAATAATGTTGCTCAGCTTGCCATTTAATTGGGAGATTTGGTATAACAACCACAAATGAGGGAAACCGTTCGCTGCTTATTGCTGTTGTTGTTTTTGGGGAGGGGGGCTGTGTTACTTGACTTAGCATAATGGCTTCAAGTTCCATCCATTTACCTGCAACGTTCATGATGTTATCTTTCTTTACTGCTGCATAGAACTCCATTGTGTAGATGTACCACATTTTTGTTAACCAAACTCATAAGTTTAGGGGCATTTGGGATGATTCTAACTCTTCACTATTGTGAAAAGAGCTGCAATAAACATAGATGTGCATGTATCTTTGCAGTAAGATGAGTCTTGTGGGTATATACCCAGGAGTGGTATGGCTGGATCAGTTGGTAGGCTTATTTTGACTCTTTTAAGGTTTCTCCACACTGCTTTCCACAGTGGTTGTATGAGTTTACATTCCTACCAGCAGTGGATGAGTGTTCCCCTTTCTCCACAACCTCTCCAGCATTTGGTGTCTTTTGTTTTCTTGATCTTAGCCAGTCTTATCAGAGTAAGATGATATCTTAGGGTGGTTTTACTTTTTCATTTCTTTAATTATTAACGATGTTGAACACTTTTTTTGGGGGGGAATCGATGAACAAAAATTCTATTTAATTTCTCAGTTGGTCAGATTAATCCCACCACATTAACAAGGTTAAGCCACTTCACTCTATGACTTTAAATATTGATATCATCCAAAACAGTTGCTAGAAATGTCCAGAGTAATTTTGACCACAAATCTTTATAACTTGTGCCACTCTTCAGGTAGACACATGTCACAATAAACAGGCCTCATTGCATTGGGGAGGGAGTTTCCAAATAATAGGATCTAACAAGTAAAGAAGGGACACAAAAGTTAAAAAGTTTACTTAACTTTTCATTCAAAATTAGTAATATAAATCACAAATATTTATTCCACCCCTGTAAGTAATAGACTATAAGCAGAAGTCATCTAACATTAATTCTCTGCATTTTAAAGCGTGCCTATAAAATGAGCTTAGATGTTTTAAAATATTAATTGGAAGTTAGAAAACATTTCTTTCTATTAAAATGGAGCATCCTATGCATACAGAGACAAAGTGATATCAAATTCAAGATTAACAATTTATGGAGGAGAGTGAATCTCTGTGTATTTATTTTGAATGTGAATGGTCTACATAGGTTCATTTTATTCCTAGATATTTGCCCAAAATAAATGGAAGCATTGTTACATAAACTCTTGCCCACAAACCCTTAAAGCAACTCATCATAATATCATTTCTATTTCCTCATCTAAAGTGATTTCATTTTCTTTTTTTTTTTTTAAGGGATTCTACAATACAATGACACAGTTGTTTGCAGATAACAATGATGTTACTCAGTATGTCATACAATTAAGTAATTGGTGCATTTTGCAAGTATCTATGTCCAAATTTTGAACAACCCAAGCTTCCCATAGTCCAGTTGGAGAAGCTTGTATGCACAGGCATGTTGATCAATCAGGTGTCCAGACTATATTCCTATAGTCTCATGATTCACCCCTATCTCTCCACAGCCCTTACAATCTACCACGCCTCCTCTTCCGCAGTTTGTTCCCTAGGCTTTGGGAAAGGGGCACAAGTGGGTGAGAAGAAAACAGTCTAATTTCT
>VZQC01012951.1:1030530-1178785 GCA_009823505.1 Rhizomys pruinosus
TTTTTGGAGCTGTCATTTTGGACTCCTGTCTGTTTAGTTTGTTTCCCTTCACGGATTGACCAGCTTCCAGTGATTCCTATTCAGTTCATACTAACAAAGCTTCACGCTATGGATGTACAGGCATTTAAGCGTACCAATTATTGTGTCAAGCTAAGCTGGGAGCATATGTGCACCACAGATGCTTGGATGGTATGCTAATCCAAAACTGTGGTTTCTCTATATAAAGGGTGAAACAAGTTCTTATTGTGCTTATAACATCGCCTAACCACCCTAGAGGACACAAAGCTTGTGGCATCCGCTGTGAGTTATTCCTCCAAGGAGAGAGTAATTTTAAGCCCCCAAAAATAGTCTTTGGATATTTCTTCCCTCCTTCTATATATAGACACTTGGCAGCCACTGTTGCACTGTATCTCCGGCTGTTGAGGTGAGCTGCTATTTTCGGAGGAGTCTTGTGTCTCATGGAGACCAATATTTTGCTGTATGCTTTCGTAGTGGCCTTGGTAACACTCTCTAGCATTTCAGAGGCCAGTTGTATGCTAGCCAGTGACGTCTCATAACATTTTTCATGCTCACACCAGTCTTCGACAAAGGGACCTTACTGCCTTTCTCCTTGTATCTATCCCATTTATAGGCAAAAGGCCTTTATAATTTTGTGGGGGGGGGCGTGTTTGATCCCCTAGCCAACATCTTCCTAGGCAGAATAATCATTGCTGATTCAGAGCTTTCCTGTAGTAAATATTTTGCTTAATTACACATTTTATAAACACTTTACTATTGAAATTGGCTCTAGATAGAGAAAAATCCTTTCACAGTTCCTATGCTATCAATCAGTGAATACGTTTGTGGCTGTTTTATAGGAAATTACCACCGTAACAATTGGCTCTAGTTAAGTTGGGGGGTTTCATTACCATCCTGTTTTCTTTTTCAAAAAAAATAAGAAAAAAAAGGGGGGGGAGAGGTGGTAGGAGGTTTCTCAGCATTCGGGTCCAATATTAACAGTCAACCCCAATATTATTCAGAGAGTCACTGTCTGTGACCCGTTGTCTCAGGCATTCCAGTCTGATTTTCCTCATTCCTTAGTGTTCCGATGGGTCAACCTCTCTGCTGACATTCCTCAGTTCATCCTGCACAACCATAAGTCGTATTTTTTCAGGCATTGGCATTTAGCTTGGTGACTTTTACACCTTTGGGGAACATAAAATTCTCCTCCCATTGTTCTTTTCAAGATCAGAAAAATCTAAAATTTATCACTAGGTTGACCCCCTCCTTTTTCTTTTTCTCTCTCTCCCCTCCTTTCCTCTTTCCCCCCCCTGTGTCCCTCGCACCCACACAACCCAGGTCCCTCCCCCCCCTTTCCACATGTTGTACCCTCCCCCAGCACAGGATTACGTATTTACCACCCCCCCCACCCCACCCCACTCCCACCCCCGGGAGGGGGGACACGGGTCTAGATTTGATTTGCAATGTAATTTTGTATGAAATGCACAGAGTTTCAATAAAACATCGGCTTTGAAAAAAAAAGTTTCTCCTGTTCATTTGGTGATGATGTCTGGACTCAGGATCTGCTTTCCAGGCATTTTAATGGTCAGGATATGAGTTTCCACATAGATAGTAACTAAAAAGAAAGAGGAAATTTTACTATTGAACATTAATTGAAAACAATAGCGGACTTGTCCTTTGGCTGTAGGTGACCCTACATTGTTAATCAAGGTTCAGAATTTTAGTTCAAGTTGAACTAAAAAATAGTTCAACCACCTGCTGGGTGTGATGGCCCAGCACTCAGGAGGCAGAGGCACTCTGAGCTCTGTGAGTTCAAGGTCAGTCTGCGCTACATAGTGAGTTTTAGTTCCAGACCAGCTAGGGCTACAGGGAGACCCAGTCTCAAACAGACCAAAAAAAAAAAAAAATAGTTTAACCTCTCTTCACTTCATTGACCCATTAGTTCATTGCCCTGACGTGTTTTTCTAATACACAGACTCAATCATATCTGTTATTTGCAGTAAAAAACGAGTGGCTTTATTTCTCCTATAGAATAACAAATTTTGACTGGTCTCACCAAAAACCCCCATCGCCAGCTGCCATGCACCTTGCAAACATGCCCCATTGTCTCTGGAAGAGTTCTGAACTCTGTGCACCTCACCTCTTTCATTTTGCCCTGACATATGAAATGAGGCATAGAAAGTCTTACAAGAACAGGAAACCCTTTATCAAGAGCAACATGGGGGAACTGATCCCAGACCAGACCTTGGGAAGAGGCTAGAGAAGATGAAACAAATGAACTCATGCTCCAAGCTGGATTTAAATGTATATGTTTGGATGTAAATTTACATAGATATACACAGACATGTACATATATTACTATAGATCACTATTTATAGCTATACCCAGACATGTATATACAGATAGTGATTTAGCTATGTATGTACATGTCTGTGCATATACTCACCCCGCCCCACTCTAATCTCCTCATCTGGTCTCCCTGGAGAGTATTCTAAAGTTATGTCTCTCTCTATACTCTCACTTGCAGCTTGACCTCAAGTGACAGAATTAGGTTTCACACCCATTGCTAGTCAAAATGCACCTCGTCAAATTTATAATTATCTTCTCCCAGCCTGCAGCTAGTGGTTAGTTCTCTAACCTCCCTGATGTGATTTTCAGCAGCAGCTGGCACAGGGGAGGATCCACATCTTTATGGAAACCTCTCTTCTCTGGGCTTCCCTGACACTAGCCAGCCTGGTCCTGTCTGCTCTGCTACCTTTGTTCTTGCACTCCTTTCTTCCCCTGGGCTTGGCTTTTTTCCAAGGTTGAGTGTGGAGACTAGGGATATCCTTTGCCATGGTCATAAAGAACACCTCTCTTGGTACCCTTGGGATGCTGTGAATACTACTGACTAACTCTTTTGTAAATGATAGATCATTATTTCCCACATGTCTGAAGGCTGAGAAGACCAAGATTAAAGGGCAACAGTTCTATCCTCACCATGACCTCACATGGTGGATGCTGACAAAGCAGCCCAGGGCCTGGGAACACTGGTCCCATTTGAATTCTACCTTTATGACTTGGTGACTTCCCAGAGGTCCTAGTGCTTAGCACCTGTATTAGTCACTTTTCTGTTGCTGTGATAAAACCACCATGACCAAGGGAACTTATAAAAGGAAGAGTTTATTTGAGCTTACGATTGATGGTTCCAGGGAATTAGAGTCCATTGTGGAGGGAGGCATGGTGGCTGGGGCTGGAGCAGAAAGCTGAGGTTCACATCCTGCAGTGAGTACAGGAAGTCAAGAGAGAGAGAGAGACTGGAGACCACAAGGCTTGCTAAACTCACTAAGTCCGCCCCTAATGATGTATTTCCTCCAGCATGGCCACACCTTCTAAGACTTTCCAGAACAGTGCCACCAACTGGGAACAAAATATCTGAATACTTAAAGCCTATGGGGGACACTCTCATTCAAACCACCACAGTACCATAACTTTGGAGCGAAGATTTCAACATACAAATGGGAGTGATAACAACAAGCATTCATACCACAACATTTTTCTTACAATAAAATCCAAGTTCCCTATTCTACTTTTCTTTCTATTGGTGTGATAAAACACAGAGACCAAATCCAACTTGGGGAGGCTAGGGTTTATTCGACTTAAACATCATTACATTTGACTTATACATCACTTACAGTGATGATTATAGTTCATCACTGAGGCTGTCTAAAGCAGGAAGTCAAGGCTGGAACCTGAAGGCAGGAGCTAAAACAGAAGAATGCTGCTCACTGGCTTGGTCCTCAGGCCTGTGTTCACTCAGCCTGCTTCTATATAAACCAGGACCACCTCCCTAGGGGTAAAACTTCCACAGTGGGCTGGACCTCTCACACCAATTAACAGTTTAGAATATGTTGAATAGATAGGGTCACGGGCCAATCTAATAGAGGAAATTCCCCGACTGAGGTTCCCTGGTATATCAGATTGACAACTGAAGCTTGCCATCATAACTCCTATCCTGCCCTAAATCCCTCTCTGTCTTCCTCTGTCTCTCTCTCTCTCTCTCCCCCTCCTCTGTCCTCTTTGCCCACCCCCCCATCTTTCAAACACAAACTTCCTGTCATAGGATATTTACCTAGATTGTTCTTTTAGCTTCAAACATTTTCCTACAAGAGATTATTGTTTGAGTTCTTCCCAATATCCAAATTTCAACTCAGATATACTTTTCACAATCTTCCTAATACAAGTATCCTTTCCTACCTGTAGTGCTTGCACTTGTGTGTGTGTGTGTGTGTGTGTGAGAGAGAGAGAGAGAGAGAGAGAGTTTAAGAGCTGCCTTGCCATCTACATTACTAGAACGACCCTTCTTGAAGGCAGATAACATAACTCCTATGTCTCTCATACCTAGAATGAACTCATTATATTAGCCACTGTTCTTTGGCAGATTACAGACCATGTGGTTTGTAACAGAACCACAATCCAAGAACTCAAAGGTGGGGTGAAACCCACTAAGCCAAACAACCCATCCCATTTGCTGGTCCCTGAAGAAGATCGCTATCTCCACGCACTGTCAGCAAGTGAAAATGACTGAAAGTTTTCCAATGGCCAGCGCTGCTATAAAATACAGAGAATGAACCTATAGGTGTAATGCTTTTCCTGGGAGAAACTTCCATTCCCATATCCTGGATGTCTGAGGGTAGATAGGGTCCTGGTCCTTCATCATGGGTCACTGCTGAGCCACTGTGTCATCATCTGTAAAATGGGCTAAAAAATTCAACTGCCCCAGAGCTGAGCTGTGCAGGGGACACTGCCATGGTGGTCAGCTCCAGTGGGAGCACCACGCAGGGGACACTGCCATGGTGGTCAGCTCCAGTAGGAGGACCACGCAGGGGACACTGCCATGGTGGTCAGCTGCAGTGAGAGCACCACGCAGGGGACACTGCCGTGGTGGTCAGCTCCAGTGGGAGGACCACGCAGGGGACACTGCCATGGTGGTCAGCTCCAGTGGGAGCACCACGCAGGGGACACTGCCATGGTGGTCAGCTCCAGTGGGAGCACCACGCAGGGGACACTGCCATGGTGGTCAGCTCCAGTGGGAGGACCACGCAGGGGACACTGCCATGGTGGTCAGCTGCAGTGGGAGGACCACGCAGGGGACACTGCCGTGGTGGTCAGCTCCAGTGGGAGGACCACGCAGGGGACACTGCCATGGTGGTCAGCTCCAGTGGGAGGACCACGCAGGGGACACTGCCATGGTGGTCAGCTCCAGTGGGAGGACCACGCAGGGGACACTGCCATGGTGGTCAGCTCCAGTGGGAGGACCACGCAGGGGACACTGCCATGGTGGTCAGCTCCAGTGGGAGGACCACGCAGGGGACACTGCCATGGTGGTCAGCTCCAGTGGGAGGACCACGCAGGGGACACTGCCATGGTGGTCAGCTCCAGTGGGAGGACCACGCAGGGGACACTGCCATGGTGGTCAGCTCCAGTGGGAGGACCACGCAGGGGACACTGCCATGGTGGTCAGCTCCAGTGGGAGGACCACGCAGGGGACACTGCCATGGTGGTCAGCTCCAGTGGGAGGACCACGCAGGGGACACTGCCATGGTGGTCAGCTCCAGTGGGAGCACCACGCAGGGGACACTGCCATGGTGGTCAGCTCCAGTGGGAGGACCACGCAGGGGACACTGCCATGGTGGTCAGCTGCAGTTGGAGGACCACGCAGGGGACACTGCCGTGGAGGTCAGCTCCAGGGAGCACCACGCAGGGGACACTGCCGTGGTGGTCAGCTCCAGGGAGCACCACACAGGGGACACTGCCGTTGTGGTCAGCTCCAGTGGGAGGTCCACGCAGGGGACACTGCCGTGGCGGTCAGCTCCAGTGGGAGGTCCACGCAGGGAACACTGCCGTGGTGGTCAGCTCCAGTGGGATGTCCACGCAGGGGTCACTGCCGTGGTGGTCACACTCCAGTGGGAGGACCACGCAGGGGACACTGCCACGGTGGTCAGCTCCAGTGGGAGCACTACTCACCTTCTCTGTTTCTCTGGAAGATTGGAGTTTTGTCTCTTTGGATTGGAACTTGAAGAGTGCAGGACCCTGGCTTGGCAGGCATCCCCTCCTGATGCTGTAACTTTCCTCATCCTAGAAGTCCCTTCTGGGGGAAGGAAAGACACATAACTCTGCTCCACATTTGATTTTCAGGAAGTGCTGGCTTAAGGTCTTTCTGTCCCTAGAAGAGAATATCTGAAGCTGGGCATTTTGTGAAAGACATACTTCACTCCTCACAGCTGAGGAGGCCAAGGAACAGGCCCAGCAGGCTTTTAAAATGATACCACTTAGGGGGTACATCCTCTGGGAAGGAAACTGTGTCCCCACTTGAGAGAAGATGTTAAGGGTCAAAAGAAGCAGAAACCCCCATTAAGCCTGTGACTAAGGACACCTCATCCCATTTATGAGGGTGAAACCCCAGCAACTCCATTACCCACCAAAGGCTATACTTCTATTTGAGGTGTTAATTCAGCATAAGTTTTGGAAAGGACAGAAACATTCAACTCAGAGCACTGAGAGGTAAAGGCCGGAGAGATGAGACTCATGCCCATCCAGGCAGGAGGAAAGTCCACTCGGGGATGTGGGCTCAGCACAGATGGAGGAGGACAAGAGAGCAGGAGGAGATGGAATGAAGAGCAAATAAATGTTTCAAAGCACCTGTGACCCACCCACACTGCTAAGAAGGCAACACACCCCATGCAGGGGATGGCCAATTCCACAGATGGGGACAGAAAGGGTCTACAGCAAAGCTGATCTGAGCAGAGATGTGGACTGCAAATATCCCGACTTTGCAGACCTCTCCATCAGTAGAAGTTTAGATAAGAGGTCCTTAATGGAAAGATGAGCTCTGGAGTCCTAGAGTGGAATCGGGTGTCTATCAGCTCCAAATCTAGATGTGGGCACACTCAGAAGGCACCACAATGAAGAAAGGGCCTGTGTATTCATTACTTTTCTTGTTGTGACTATCTGACTAGAAGCAACTAGGAGAAAGGGTGCAGTCTGCCTGGGTCAGGAAGGCACACTGGAAGCTCATGGTCAAGCAGAATCCACAGTCAGGAAGCTAAGCGAGACGAAAGATGGCATTCATTCAGCTTTCACCTTTTGTCTTTTATTCATTCTGGAACCCCAGCTCACAGGGTGGGCAATACAGTCAGGAAGGGTCTCTCTTCTAGTCAAACATCTCTTGAAACACCCTCACAGACACACCTGGGGTATATGTCCCATGTGATTCTTGATCCAGCCAAGTTGAAAATGATTAGACATGATAAAAATCAAAGTTGAACATACCTCCCACACTGTCTTCTCTTCAAGGCTGGACAAATTAGAGGCCCGTGTTCTCTGAGGCTCCCACAGTGACAGTAGTTCAGGTAGCTGTTGTTGGCTAACAGGATATCCTATGGCCCTAAAAGCTTCTGTCAAACTTGCTTGTTGCTGCCTCAGAGCTAACCTAGCCTAGCCAGCTGAAAGTCTTTTTCTTCTTTTTTTTGCTAATTTTTTATTTATTATATTTTAAGGGATTCACAATATAAGAGCACAGATGTTTTCATATCACATTGACGTTGCTCAGTTTGCCATACAATTAGGTAATTGGTGCTAGCATCCACAGATGAGGGTTACCATTCCTTGTTTGTTTCTCTGGGACTGTGTTACTTCACTCAGCATGATGTCTTCTAGCTCCAGCCATTTACCTGCAAAGCTCATGATGTCATCTTTCTTTACTGCTGCATAGAACTCCATTGTGTAGATGTACCACATTTTCTCTATCCACTTGTCAGTTGAGGGGCATTTGGGTTGGTTCCAGCTCCTTGCTATTGTGAAGAGAGCTGCAATAAACATGGCTGTGCACATATCTCTGCAGTAAGATGAGTCTTGTGGGTACATGAGTGTTATGGCTGGGTTGGGTGGCAAGTTCATTTCAAGTCTTCCAAAGGTTCTCCACACTGCTTTCCATAGTGTCTGTACGAGTTTTGAATGTCTCTTTTTCTTGCCCAAATGGCCCTAGATCAGCCCAAACCAAGAGTACATTTCCAGGGATGAAGAAGAATTATAAAGATGTTAAAAATCCTCTAACTCCGGCTGGATCAGCTGAAGCACAGGGTGTGGGCTGGGTGCGTCAGCCAGGCGGATTGTTGGAGGGTTGGATTATTGGCTGGTTGTACATAGAGATTGGTTGCTTTGGTCAGACCAGCTGAGGTGCAGGGTACAAGCCAGGCACCTCAGCCAGGGAGAGTATTGGATTGTGCAGCTGTGGGGGCAGGATACCCATCCAGCCTGAACACAGGTGGGCCAGTTGCCTCTGGGGGACTTGGGTGCATACACATTGGTACCAGCGTGAGCTGAGCAAGCAACTCTGCTGTCTTTTGCATTAACTCCCTGTACACTTCACTGAGACCCTCAGGGATTGTGATTGCCTCCCACTTACTATCATGAGGCTGGAGAGGTAGCTCAGTGATTAAGAGCACTGGCTGCTCTTGCAGAGGACCTGGGTTTGATTCCCAGCACCCATATGGCAGCTAACAACCATCCATCACTCCAGTTCCAGGGAATCCAACACCCTCTTCTGATCTCCATGGTCATTGCATGACACAGGTGTACTTACACACATGCAGACAATACATGCATACATATAAAAAAATTAAAAAATAGATACCATCATATTATATTATTAATTCATAGATATTTGTCTTAGTTTCTTTCCTGTGGCTGCGATTAAAAACTCTGACAAAAGTGATTATTGGGCTCAGAATTCTAAGGGGGTAGGATATGGCAGTGGGGATGTCAAGGAGGCAGGAGCTTCAAGGGCAAGTTGTGTCAGAGAAAACCAATTAGCACAGACATGCTCCTGCTCCGCAGACCTTCAGGCCCCAGCCCCAGGAATGGAGCTGCCCATTCTCCTTTATTAATTAAGTCAGTCAAGACATTCTCAGAGGCTCTTTTCCTGGTGATTTTAAATTATGCTATGCTGGCAATTAAAACTAACCATCACAATTTTGCTACTTCTTTTTATTTTATTTTATTTTATTTTTATTTTATTTTATTCATGTGTATGAATGTACTGCTTGCATATAGATCTGTGCACCCATGTTGTACAATGCCGTGGAGGTCAGAAGAGGGTGTCGGATTCCCCTGGAACTGGAGTTCTCCTGGAATTGGAGTTACAGATGGTTCTCGGCCACCATGTGGGTGCTGGGGATCGAACCAGGGTCCTCTGCAAGGGCAGTCGGTGCTCTTAACCGCTAGGCCATCTCTCTAGCCCCTTGCTACTTCTAAAGAAGCCAAATTAAGGTGAAATTGGGGTGCTGAATTAAGTAAAGAGGGCAAGGTGACTTCTAAAGAGGACAGTAAGGTGGGGGTCCCCGGCCACTCTTCACAGATTTACTTGAGCAATCCACAACCCCTTCTGAGTCTTGGTTGGTTCAGGTATAGAGGGGCTCTAAGCTACCCTGCAGCATAGACATGCTTGCACTTGGAACGATGTTATTAACACCTCTTGGAAACTCATGATCATTTTGGAGTCAGAGCAGACAGACCCTGAGTGTCACCAGAGCTTTGTTTCTGTCACTCTTGCTTCTTCCTGGATTCCCTTGAGTGTCACTACCAAGTTTGACTCTCTTTCCGACTCGTAGAACGGGATTAATGAAGCCCAAACCCAGGGGTCTTGGCCTTATCCACCTGTGAGGTGAGACAGGTCCAGCATGCATCTCCACACTCGCCCCAAGGCTGGGGATGCCAGGGACATGAAATAACGTCTACTGAGTGCTTCGGCTGCCACCTGCCATTTAGAAGATGACTCATGATAAACAACACTTTTTTCCCTGGCCTACTCAGTTCCGACCTACCTGTGACCCAGAAGACACTTACAGAAACAAGGTCTGTTGCACGTTTGCCCTGTAACTACCTGGTTCCCCATGACCTGTCCAAAGTGTTGTCTCAGGTCCCACTCCTCAACTCCAAATCCCGGCTCCCACAGGTCGGGGCAGTCTTCACTTTGTGGATGCCCTGCAGTGCGCCCTGGGCCCAGCAGCACCTGCAGCATTCCCTGCTGGACACCCCAGCAGGACTCCAGGCCATCCACATCTGTGCTTTTCTATGAAAAGCCTCCACTGATGCCAGCTGGGAGCAATGGTCCTCACTCGTGGCTCGCTCATCTCATTTCTGACTCTCTCAGGCCAATCCAGCTGCCGGACCTGCAGTTATCTCCTGTGGACGGAGTGCCACAGTTCCCTGTGTGAATGGGCCAAATCCAGACTGACACCCATGGAACCCCAGGTGCTCCTCAGCCTCCTCTTTGTGCTCTGGGAGCTGGAGAACTGGGTGAGACTGTGGGCAGTGATTTCCTTCATGGGCTCCAGCCCCTAGGAGGGCGCCTAAGCATCTTGAAATAATTCTTTCCTACAAGTTCCCATAAAAATCAAGTGACTCTCGCTCTGTGATTCAGAAAAAACAAAACTAAGCAGCCCCAGTACGGCATGTCACCACTAGAAAAGGCTTCCTATTTGCTGAGTAAGCAAAATTATAGGAGTCCTGAACTCAGCACAGCCTCACTGTGCTCCACATTGGGGGAGAGCCTGGCTCACAGACAGTCACACTGTGTGCAGGGCTTGACTACCTACTGCTGAGTGGCCTAGGGAGAGTCACTTCATCTCTCTGAGTGTTGTTTTATCATCTATAAAATTGAGACTGAAAATAACTGCCCCTCATCATTGAGAGGATGCAAACCGTCAGGTGAGGGTGAGGTGTCTACTTTTCCTGTCTGATATTCAGCAAGATTTGTAGGTTTTATTATGCCTGAAAATAATCAAATTCAATGGCGTTTCTATTCATGCATTTATCCCACTGTGTTATAAGATCAATTTGTTTTGAAGCTCTACATGTGCTAATAATCATGCCAGATTTGAGCTTGTTGAGAATGAGCCTATGTTCAGCTCTCCTTGGTGCCCCAGGACTGGGTGTCATGTCCATGAACCTTAAACAAAATCCATTCCACTGCATCCACCCACTGGGATTTTTCTAAATGAAGTGCACTGCAGTCCAGCACTTCCTGCCAGCACCTCTATTCTCCTCTGACTACAAGGGACATTCCAGAAGGGAACCAGGTGAGCCCAGGCCAGCCAGCACTACAGAGGTTTCCATAGCAACAGCTTGTCCATCAGACACAAAGAATGCTGGCCAGTTATTCACCCAAAGGTCAAGTTGTCCTGTGAGGGCTCCTTGCCGAGCCATCTCTCAGAACAGTTCATTCTAATTTTCAGTCCCTCTGCCCTCAACCTCAGAGCTGTAAGAGGTGACGAGTGAGGAGGAGGCCCATCTGCAGCAGTGCGCGCAGGTCTGGGCACGCTGGTCTTGTACTTGGCTTTTATGCACCTTTTCAGGCCATCACTGTCTTGAGGATAATCACGAGACACTTCATACTTTCTCTCTTCACAATGGAACCTCTGGGCTACATCCAGATCTTGAAATGGTTTTCCTAATGCACTTCATAACCTTATGTGGTATGACATAATTGCTCCTACAGACTAGTGCAGATGAAAGGTCCCCAGGACAGATCTTCATCACGGGTAAGGGGCAATAAGGCAGGAAAATTTATGAACACAAAAATCTACACATGGATTATTTATAGGAATTCTATTCATAATTATTACAATTAGGAATTAACCAAGATGGCCATCAATAGATGGGTGGATACATAAACTGTGGTATATCCAGAGAGTAGAATATTATTCAGCACTACCAACTGTTTGATTCTGTGACATTCTGGAAGAAATAACACTACAGGGGCAAAAATATCAGTATTTACCAGAGGTAAGAGTGGAGAGAGCAATGAACTGACAAAGTACAGGGGTTTTTAGGACAACAAAACTTCTCTTTGTGAGATTATAATGCGGGGAACTTGTCATTGTATTTGAGACCAAACCCACACAGCATCCAACAGTGCCCAGAATGGGAGGGCCGAGTGCTGCTTGACAGCAGTGCAGCTCCATCAGTGCAAATGCACACTCTACTGTGGGTAGAGTGTGCATTCGCAGGTGCAGGCTGTGCACAGGGGCCAGAAAGGACCTAAGGAACTTCACTATTCTTTTTATTGAATGTTTTTGGATTTAATAAGATATATTTTGATTATATTCAGAACCCCTCCCCATCTCCACTTCCCCTTACCACGTCACCCACTTTCATGTACTCTATTATATACACATATATTTGCGGCCTATTTAGTCTAATTTGTGCCCACAACCCTTCTCAGCAGCGCCATCCACTGGAGTCTGATTAACCCAGCATCACAGCCTTAAACAAAATTGACTCTCAGTACTACCTCTTAATTTTGCTGTGAACCTAAAACTTCCAGAACCACATTCCATTTAAAATAGTATCAGATCAATGAAATTAAAAAAAATCAGAAGGCTTTGTGCTTGGTCAGGGCAAATATTTTATCGCCCAATTCTTGGCTCATATACAAACACACAAAGCAGTTATTCCTTCTGCTGTGGGTCATGGTCACTGGATTCGAGTTCTGAGGTCCCACAGACTTTCTTGAAACAACAAATGCTATGACAGCTTTATATGGTGTGTAGATGTAACAGACAACTGAGGTGACAGATGTGCAAGAGGCTCCAGAGGAGACTAGCTCCTGCAGGACGAATGTCACTTTTCTTGGACCCCCCAGCCATAGACTCCCAGAACCAGCACAAGCATGCTGAACATGAGGAGCTGGTCTCAGATCTAGTTTAAATCACTACAATAACACTTCTCCATTCATGTGTCACTCATCTCTGGATGTTTACTCTTCTGGGTCCTTAATCCATCAGACACCTGGATCAGGAGGGTGCAAAGAATGGAAGTCGTACACGAATGCTTGCTAGTACAGGAAGGGGCTGGCTGCTTGGGTGGATAGACATGTGAATGGACAGCTTAATCATCCAATCTATCAATCAACATCCTCACTCAGTTAAGGGGAAGACCAGGAAAAGAAATGTAAATCTGTCAAGCCACTGGAAAGTCACTGTCCTGTTGGCAGGTGTGGGGGTTAAAATGAGCAGGCTCCTGTATTGGAACACGTGGTCCACAGACAGTGGTGTTGCTTGGGTAGATTGAGGAACCTTTAGGAAATGTGGTCTTGCTCCTGAGGGCGGGCTCTGAGAGTAGCTAACCTCCTCCCGCTTCCTGTTCACTCTACACTGTGTTTGCTATTGAAGATAGGAGCCTGCAGCTTCCTGCTCTAGCTGTCCTGTCTGCCTGCTGCCCTCCTTTGGCTGCCATTAGGGACTCTTCTTATTGAGCCATTAAGCCAGATAAACTCTCTTCAATAAGACCCTTATGCTCATGCTGTTTTATCACAGCAACAAAACTGTAACTAATACAGTGGGGCACATTCCACTGAGCTCTGCTTTCCAATTTGCAATAGCTCCTGCCTGTCATGATCTTGTGCTTCCTTTCCATAACATGGGCTCTCATCCACAGACAGCATGGAGATGAACTGCCCTGGGATAGCTCCATTCAATATCAATACTTGTTGCTCGTTCAACTTGTACCATCCAAACATGTGGAAGAGGAACTAAGATTTCAAGACTTACCAGCTGCTCACAAGGGGTTCTGGGAGAGATGAGAGAAAGAAAATGAATGGTCAAGAATCACTGAGAAGGCACATTTATTGAACACCTGTTCAGTTGTGCTTGCTGTACACACACACACACACACACACACACACACACACACACACACAAATAAAGATGCAACTGTTATAGATTCCCCAGTCTGCTGTGGTGACCCACCCACCATCAAGATGGATGACTTTTAGAATTCACACAATTGAAATCAACACTAAGAATAGGAAGAAGTCCAGGCTTATAAGCAAATTCATACCCACAATGCCTCTTCTGCCCCAGCTTGTCCGTCTACAGTACAGACATAAATCTTCACAAAACTATTACAAAACACTTCCCCCCCCCACCCCACCCCTGTGACATCATTTTGCTTCTGGTAGCTTGAAGCACTGAGAACAGCCGCCCCTCAGGGTGGATTCTGCATCCTAGATATGCACTTTGTCCCTGGACGGAGAGCATTTCTTCTGTAAATTCCTCTTCTTCCTGCTTCAAGTGTCTCCTGGGAGGTGGCAGTTTTAGGTTACTTCTCCATCTCCAGGCACAGCTGAGGACCGAGGCTCACAGGCTCCATGCCTTAAAGTTTCCTTTCCAGGAAAGAGGTAAATTCAGCAAGTGTCTGCTCAGGCTGCATAGCACCGAGGAGGGTTTCGACAGTGTTGGTGGCCACATTTCAGCTGGTGCCGACAGCGGAGCTGAGTGAGGAGACCAACTCCTGTCCAAAAGGAAGCTCTCCCAACCAGGGGAGGGGGAAACCCAGGAGCATCAGCATATGAAATAACAATAAACTATTATTATTAATATTATTATTATTATTATTATTATTGACTGGCAGTTTCTTTTGGTTTTAATAATTTTGTGGTCTCTCAAGAAAATAAAATAAGGAAGTAAAGAGGGAGGAAGAGAGGGAGAGAAAGGAAAAGAAAAAAGAAGATGGACTTGAAGTGTATCAAGGCCTGAGGGTTCCCGCTGGGCTCTGATTTCAAGTTTCAGAAATCCATCAGAGTCTTCTGATTTTCTGTAATCTTCTATGGGCCCTTCACATTACTTGGCCGGGCAGCAAGGCTGGCAAAATAGGCACACTGGGATGGGTCACACTGGCCAGGAGGGCCAGGTGGGCCTGGAGGGCCAGGATGTCCAGCTGGTCCTGTCTCTCCTTGAGGGCCAGGGCTCCCTGGGAGTCCATCTTTAGCGTAGCCAGGTTCCCCAGGTTGACCTGGCCCAGGAAGCACAAGAAACAGAAGTTAGCTCACATCAAGGAGCAGGCACGTTTCCAAGGACAGATGAGCCCTGTGCTTACCCTGCCCATTGGATATGAACTTGGGACTTGACATCTCCTCAGAGAGAACAGCCCCTGCCTGGGTGCTCTAGACTGAGGGAGAGAAAGGCTCACAGGAGCATCAGGTCCAACAGCACCTTAGCAAGCAGTGGGAGGAGGGGCACCTTTACTGTCTGAACGAGGACAAGTCCAGACAAAATGGCAGCCACTAGCATATGCCTTACTGCAAATACTCATTTCTTTATGTTTGAAATATCAAAAGCATTTCTTCTTGTTATTTTGAAAAATAAATTAGTTATTGGGACTTTTGACTAATAAGGATTACCTCAAGGATAATTTTAAAAAGAGTGATCAGTTTCTAGAGCTGTAGAAATGGCTCAGTGCTTAAGAGCACTGCTACTCTTGCAGAGGACCCATATTCTTCTATTCCCAGTACCCACATGGTAGCTAACAGCCATCCAGCAGATCCGATGCACTCTAATCTCTGTGGCCATTATATGACATAGGTGCAATTACATATATGTAGGCAATACACTATACACATAAAATTAAAATAAATAAAATATAAGAAAATAAAAGGAGTGGTCAGTTCCTCCTTGGCTGAAACCAGACCTTTCCACCCACAGGCAGGCTCATTGCTGTGTGCCCTCACTGCCCAGCACTGAGACCCCAGATTCATCATACCTGGGGCCCCAGACTCATCATACCCGGGACCCCAGACTCATCATACCTGGGACCCCAGACTCATCATACCCGGGACCCCAGACTCATCATACCTGGGACCCCAGACTCATCATACCTGAGACCCCAGAATCATCATTCCTGAGACCCCAGACTCATCATACCTGAGACCCCAGACTCATCATACCTGGGATCCCAGGGGGGCCCATCTCTCCTCGGAGGCCAGCTCCAGGCATACCTGGGTCACCTTTGGTTCCTCGGTCACCTGGTAGGAAGAATACACACCTTGAGTTGGTGGATGCCCAAAATGAGAGCTGAGAGGGGAGTCCTAGTCCACGGAAATGCAGAGGGGGAGTCCTAGTTCACGGACACGCAGAGGGGAGTCCTAGTCCACAGAAATGCATAGGGGGAGTCCTAGTCCACAGACACACAGAGGGGGAGTCCTAGTCTACAGACATGCTGAGGGGGAGTCCTAGTCCACGGACACGCAGATGGGGGAGTCCTCATGCACTCAGCCCTCAGGTACACACTCATTCACAGCCACACACACTCAAGCACATAAACACACTCAGAATATGTCAACACCCAAACAAACAGATACCAGCTCCTGAACACATGCTCAAATACATTTATACATAAGCATTCACTCAAATGATCCAGGGTCATACACACACATCTACACATTCTCACACACAGTAATGCAGACACAGCACACACATCTACACACACACACACATACACACACACACACACACACACAGATTCATACAGCCATAGGCAACCAAATGCACATACCCACAATGCCCTCTCTCACATACATCAGGCTACATATCCCTCCTGCATGGATATACTGCCCTGTCTTTTCCTTTTATCTAAAGCTTCAGGAAGAAGCATCAAGGTTGGTAAATAAATGAATTCTACATATTAGACGACATGGGCAATATAGCAGTAATATTCAGCTTTCATCTCAGGAAGAGTGACATCTAGAAGACAGCTGAAATAGGGCACAGGATGCTCCAATAGAAGACAGAGGCTGAGAAATAACCTCCTAAGAATAAATGGTACAACGTGGTATAGATTCAAGAAGAGAACATTTCTTTGGGGTGGAGAGTTGAGGTACAGACAAGCAAGAGCCTACTTTGATTGAAGTAGGAATAGAGTCGATCAAACTCTGTGAGTCTACGCTGACAAGGCAATATGGAGTCTATTGCCAAGGCTGTTCCCACAGCCAGAACTACACAGCAACGCCAATGGAAGCAGCACTGTGACGAGAACAGAGACAGGGCATCCCAACCCACAGCGTGTGCAGACCAACCTCTCTCTCTCTCTCTCTCTCTCTCTCTCTCTCTCTCTCTCTCTCTCTCTCTCTCTCTCTCTCTCATTTTTTATTAATTACTTACACTTTGGTATTCTGCTTCCAGAATACATTCTTCATAAGTCATAGGTATTTTTTGTATGATCTAAACTTACACTCTTCTGGTTCATGGGGTCTTCAGGGCATTCATCTTTATGATTTCAATTGTTAGGTTGTATACTGCCATAACCTAATGTGTTCTATAAATTATGCTGACCTATGGACAATTGTTTTGTGCATTTTATGAACTAGTGTAGATAGGATAAGGATACACACATTTAGCCAAACTCCTTCCAAACAGGAGAATATCACAGGGAATGAATGAATGAATAATCAATAAGGACACAGAAGATCTTAAGAGACCAATGTTGGGGTCATCCATTTCTTTAGCTCAAGGTCACTAAAATGATCTTGCAAGTCTAGCCCTTACAGCTGATCCCAGACTGGAGAGTTTGGTGCCAGGCCCCTCTCTGTTCTTCATGTTTGCCTGGCCGCAGAGGGAGAGCATTCTGAGCTGCTTGCCCTGAGCTGCTTGCCCTGGGACAGGCTCTGCCACGTGAATGGCAGACTTCCTACTGTGCAGAGCTCTGTCAGACAGGCCACCCTGACCGAGAGCTGGACAGTCCATTTTAGTTGTAGCTCAAAGTCACTTTGTCAGATGTTAAAGCTGGCATTTCATCTCCAGTGCCTATAGATGAAATGTCATATTCTGCAGTCAGTTCTAAACTCAGTGGGGGAAAGAGGAAAACATTTGTATCACCCTAAAATCTGAGCAAGGGAGATTGAGAAAAAACAAGAGAGGAGGAGGAGGAGGAAGTGGATTCAGTCTCCCTAGCTGAAGTATAATTTTACAAAACTGTCAAATATGAAAATCTTAAATGTATGAAAAAAATTACAGGATGCCAACATTCAGTGTTACCAAGCTGCTGGGAACTGGAATGGAATGAATAATGTGGGCTCTGCCAGGCATGTGCGCCACTCCAGTTCCCGCTCAGCCCTCATGAAGTCGGAAACACTTCTCTTCCACATCCACTCACCTTTGGGGCCTATTGGCCCAGAGGGTCCTTCCAGACCCCCCTGGCCAGGCCGGCCTGGCTCACCCATGGGGCCTGACCGGCCTGGGAGCCCATCTTTCCCAGGGGGTCCTGGGGGTCCAGGTCTGCCTTGAGAGGACTTCATGTATGCTGGGGGCATCTGGGCCAGGAGGTAGGTGAGTTTAGCTATGGAACAGGAAAAACAAAGATATTTCATGAAGAAAGGAAAGAGGAAAAGGGAGAGTGCAGCTCATTGCAAGCTGGAAGCTGGGGACACAAATCACCAGGGGTGTAAACAATGTGAATAGCACCATCCCTAAAAGACAGCGGAGGGGCAGCTCCTGTATAGGAACTTCTGAATGTGTTGGGCACGGGGTGTCTCGGGCAGTGATGGGCATCCCTGCTTCCAGGGCCTGGCTGTCTTGGTCCCAGAAAGCCAGTGGACTTGGCCAAGCCATCTGACCTCTCCCTCGTTTCATTTCTATGGGAAAGAAGCAATGAAATCACACCAGTCCACCAGAGGAGGGACCTAATGAGGGAGACAATCCCAGCAAAAGCAAGCCTGGCCCCAGTAAGCGAGCAGTAGACAGGGCAGCCAGAACCGTGGCAGGATGTACTGCAGCAGCCACAACAGTGACCCCAGAAGCAGGATTCGTTAGTGTGTGGACTGTAGAAGTGGCCACAGCAGCAGCTGCAGCAGGAGCAGTCGGGTCAGTACGGGCAGCAGCAGGTTTACAGAACATGAAATGAATATCTGTAGGACCGGCAAGAGAAGCAGGAGAGAGGAGGCTGCAGCAGTGCTCGGAGGAGGCATCGTAACAGCCGTGACGCTGCCAGGAGTGATGTTTGTGCAGTAGTGGCCATAGTCCTAACAGCTGCGGCAGCCACGAGACCAGGTAGCGGGGATCTCACAGAGCGTCAGTGCTGCAGCTGCGGCAGCCACGAGACCGGGTAGCGGGGATCTCACAGAGCGTCAGTGCTGCAGCTGCAGCAGCCACGAGACCGGGTAGCGGGGATCTCACAGAGCGTTAGTGCTGCAGCTGCGGCAGCCACGAGACCAGGTAGCGGGGATCTCACAGAGCATCAGTGCTGCAGCTGTGGCAGCCACGAGACCGGGTAGCGGGGATCTCACAGTGTCAGTGCTGCAGCTGCGGCAGCCACAAGACTAGGTAGCGGGGATGTCACAGTGTCAGTACTGCAGCTGCAGCAGCCATGAGACCGGGTAGCGGGGATCTCACAGTGTCAGTGCTGCAGCTGCGGCAGCCACGAAACAGGGTAGCAGGGATCTCACAGAGCGTTAGTGCTGCAGCTGCGGCAGCAGCAGTAATAATTAATAATGGTATTACTGGCACATGCCTTTAATCCTAGCACTTGGGAGGCAGAGGCAGGCGGATCTGTGTGAGTTCAAAGCCAGCCTGGTCTACAGAGTGAGTTCCAGGACAGCTGGGGCTACAGGGAGACCCTGTCTCGAAAAGACCAAAAAAAAAAAATAATAATAAATAATAATAATAATAATAATAATAATAATGGTATTACTAATGCAGGAGTCTTGGCATGGGCAGTAGCAATGTTGGTACTGGTGGTGGTGGCAGTAGTGACAGCTGTTGTGACTGTCACTTGGGAAAGCTGAGGACTGGGAAGTCTAAATGGCTTCCACACAGGTGTTGAGGGATCATTCCTGCTTCAATGTCACGTTCCTCATCTAACACTTACAGGCTGGGCCTGGCGGCCACTGGACATACTGATTTAAAACCATGAGGCTGGAGAGAAGGCTCAGCCATAAGGGCACTGGGTGCTCTCTAGAGCGTCCATGTTTAGTTCCCAGCATCCACGTGGTGGCTGTCTCTAACTCTAGTTTTTGAGGCTCTGGCACCCTCTTTTGACCTCTTCAAGCACTGTTCAACATAGGTGCACTTACATACATGCATGCAAAATTCTCATACACATACGATAAAACAAAAATAGATAAAAATAAAACTTGGAGCCGCAGCTGCTGGGTGCTCGGGTGCATGCTTCCTGTCCAACCCATTGAAGACTACTGACAGCCACCTTTGTTAGGATCAACATAAGAAACTGGATCCCAATGCCTGTCCTATGCTGGGAGTCCCTGGAACCAAGACTAGCACTTCAGTGGTAAGACGAAGGGAGAAATGGGACTCCTCCCTGCCTGGCTGATGCCCTCCACCACCGCATACCCACAAGGCAGCAGGAGGCTGTGAACTCTGCTTCTGTGACCTTGGCAATGTGTTGAAATCCAAGTCTCGATTCTCTCATCTCTAATGTGAGTTAATGTTTCCTGTTCAAAGGGCTGTTTAGAACAAGGTTCTAATCCTGGCAGATGTTGCCAACCCTGTTCAAAAGTACTGGGTGGGGCTCTTCTAGGACAGAAGCCACTTCCATCATGGACAAACCTAACACCAAGAGATGGACCATGGAACTCATACATGTCTTAAGACCAACTCTGCCCCGTGGGGCTCACGTTCTCTCTACCCTGGTCTTCTCTTACCTTCTTCACCTATAGCCCACCCCTGCCAACTGCTCCAGTAGCCCTCCTGTGCATGGACATAGACCAAGTTCTCCTAGACTCCAGGGGGCAGGAAGAGGGGCAACCTGCTTACTTCAACTCTTTCCTATCCACCTCAGTTTGACAGTGTGAGACACACAGCAACTGAAACATGAATTAAAGCACAATTTGTCCACCTGTTCCTGGAAAGTAGGGCTTCCTCCTCTGTCCTGCAAGAGGACCATCCTAACGATATTTTTCTAAGCTTTTATCACAGAGGAAACAGAGTTGTTATCCAGAAGACCCTGGTGGTGTAGACCACAGTTTCCATGGCTATGAATTCAGGCCACGCATTCCAGATGCTCAGCATCTCCACTCCTCTCCATCTTCCACAATATATTCTGTCTCATGACGTCATCAGTGGGCTGCCCCAGGGCACACGTGCAAGTGTCACAACCCTCCTGCAACAGGCATATGGCCACTGATGCTACTGCTGTCTCCATTCTACCTTCCCCTCCATGAATGTCCCATGAACACCAGACCCAGCCTGCACACGGGGATCAAGCACTGCACCCATACAGCAGCACTAAAGGATTTTAATTCATTGAGAGCAGTATTCTATTTCCTCTGGAGTTTTCACACGTGCTGGTTCAAAAGTCCAGGCGTGTATCCCATCTTTGCAAACTACAGGACCCTTCCTCCAGGAAGCTGTCCCACTCTATTCTCTCCCTTGGAGCTCTTTCGTGTAGGTCACCTTTTCTCACTGCCTTCTGTGCAAAGTAAAGCATACTGGTTCTGCAGGTCTTACAGGCTTCTTGTGTATTTTCTGACCTATCTCTTCCTCTGAACTAGAGGACTGTGAGGTCCACAGCAGGCCTCCCCATCACTGATAAATTAGATACATGATTGGATACACAGAAAGTGTGCATGATCCCAGCAGAGTGGGTTTGCTGATGACCAGCTCCTCTGTGATCATGCATAAGGGGTAATCTTCACTAGAGCTGACCCAACAGAGGCTGCAGGCCCATTAGAGGGGCTCTGCAGAATAAGGTCTGGATTTCAGTAAGGCTGGACCAGAACCTTCAAGGTCCTTCTCAAACCCACTGCTCCACATTTGCTTGTCCCTAGGGAGCTGTCTCCACAGGGCTGTTCACAGGGGATCCTACCCACACAGAAGTCCAGCACCTCACCTTCCAGCTGCTTCCCGAGCTCTTCTTGAATGAGCCTCCGCAGAG
Source organism: Rhizomys pruinosus (assembly GCA_009823505.1). Lineage (NCBI taxonomy): Eukaryota > Metazoa > Chordata > Mammalia > Rodentia > Spalacidae > Rhizomys > Rhizomys pruinosus. The sequence continues at coordinate 1,052,236 of VZQC01012951.1, forward strand.
TGTCAATGGATGGAGACTCCCCCTAGAAGGGGGAAACAGAGTCAGTCATCTTCCCAGTAACTGTCAGCAGAGACCACTGTCACCTCTGAAACCAAGGAGGTTCGAGGGCAGTACAAACACTGTCTAACCTCTTCCACATTTGCAGCCCACTCCTCCACTCTCCTCCGTGCAGCAGGCCATCCCTTCACCATGGCGGTCTGGGCCCTGGGCTCTCATGAGCACTGATGTCCGTCCCTCTGCATCCTTCCATCCTTCCATCCATACTCTATTACCAACATTAGCCTGAGCAGCGTGACTCCAAAGGCTTTACCACCTCCGGAAGATAGTTCATGGGATTCCTCACGTGTGAACTCACGCCTGCCTCCTCCGACAGCTCTCCTGGGCCCTCTACTCCCTGGGGCCAGTTTTCTCCTGCTCTAGTCCCTACTAGTTCCAAGCAGGTACCTGACTAAATCCTGACGCTTAATCTACAGAATCTGAGGGTGAATTCTGTCACCAAGATCACACAGGGACTGATATTAGGAGAGGAGCCCTGCCCATGACCTGTCAGGTTCACCCCTCCCTGTCTCATCCCACTAGGGTACTGTTGGCCCTCATAAGTGGGGTCCCTTGTGCTGCTCCCTGTAACCTATGCAGCTGACACAGTCTGGATTCCATTTCCGTGTTCTCTTTGTCTGTTCTGCTCAAGTATCTCTGTAACAGTCCCTGACATGTCACTGCTGCCCACTGCACAGGAGGCCAGGAACTTTGAGGTTTCACCAGGGCTTTCGATGGCAACAGAATTATCTGAATTTGGCCAGGTGGGAGGCTCTGGGCACCTAGACTCTTAGTGTGTCAGAATCCCAGCAGAGGCTGGAACCACAGAACATCGAAGCTGGCAGGGACAGGGAGTGACCATGCCTGCCCTCCGGGAACATCGGGTTCTCTGGAGGACGGTGCGGGATGCCAAGGGGAAGAGGAGGGACTGCGCCCCCAGCCCAGGTCCCAGCTGCTGCAAGGACAGGGCAACCAGCCCCACCGGAAAGCTCTTATCACTTTATAGCCAACCTGTACCTGTGCTCCAAGGATGGGTAAGATAAGCGTTCTGACATTGGAACAGCATATATTAAAAGAAAGTAGCCAGGAGACAGAGGGAAGGAAGAATGCTCAGGATGGCCTGCTGTGAGGGCAGTGAACCGGTGAGGCAGCCGGACCACTAAGGAAGAGCATGTCTTCTCAGACAGCTTTGCATAGGATTCTGGGACATAGGGGGCTCGAGTGGAACCAATGAAGCCTGGAGACTCATCATGCTGGGCAGAGGACTCAAGGGAGAGGGGACTCACCTTCTAAGCACTTCTTAAGCTATGTACATTGTATCACTTCATCCTGTCACTTCTAAAGAGCATTTCCTCAAAGGGTAGGCTCGGATAGAGGAAGTACTCTGCCCCTGGCCACTTAGCCCGACCCCGGGAGCCTAGGGATTCTGCTCCTCATGAAGGCCGCACCCTGTGCTGGCTTCCCTTCCATTCTCAGGAACCTCGGTCTGAAGAGGCATCAGTGTCCTTACCCGAAGTCCTGGAAATCCTGGCTGGCCAGGTGGTCCGGGAGGCCCGGGAGGTCCACTCTCCCCAGGTTGTCCTTGGGGTCCCATTAGGCCAGTATGACCCTTGTGGCCTGGGATCCCAGGGTCCCCAGGCTGTCCCTTTCCGCCTGGAAGTCCTTTGTCCCCTTTGACTCCGGGATCTCCCTAGAGAGGAGAGAAGACCGCAAGTGACTGGGTCTATGCTGGGGGACAGGCACTACAGTGCTGCACTGTGGTTGCTTTCCTCTGGGGGCTGGGACCTGGGCTGGGGGCGGAGTCAGGTCTATGCTGGGGGACAGGCACTACAGTGCTGCACTGTGGTTGCCTGCCTCTGGGGGGTGGGACCTGGGCTGGGGGCGGAGTCAGGTCTATGCTGGGGGACAGGCATTACAGTGCTGCACTATGATTGCCTGCCTCTGCAGGCTGGGACCTGGGCTGAGGGCGGAGTCAGGTCTATGCTGGGGGACAGGCACTACAGTGCTGCACTGTGGTTGCTTTCCTCTGGGGGCTGGGACCTGGGCTGGGGGCGGAGTCAGGTCTATGCTGGGGGACAGGCACTACAGTGCTGCACTGTGGTTGCTTTCCTCTGCAGGCTGGGACCTGGGCTGGGGGCTGAGGCACGTCTATGCTGGGGGACAGGCACTACAGTGCTGCACTGTGATTGCTTTCCTCTGCAGGCTGGGACCTGGGCTGGGGGCGGTGTCAGGCCTCAGTCCTAGATGACTCATGTCTAACTCTAAGTAAGAAAGGCCCCAGTATTGTCCCATCCAAAGCACAAAACCATAAAACAGAATATGGTTTTCCAGAGAGAATCTCACCATCCATGGAATGTGTGGTCAGGAGGGCCTGTTTCCTGACCCTCACTCCACATTGGAGCCTCTCACAAGACCATCTCCAGAGGGGCAATAAAGAGTGTTGGGACTTGCATCCCAGAGCACACTACAAATGTCAGCACACTTATTGAGGACTCTGAGGCCAGACTGCCAGGTGCCACCACCACAAGAAAAATTCAAGGTGTGGAACAGCATCCAATGTTTGTCCAAAGAAAGAAGGGGTAAAGATATTATACGGATGAAGTTTCTTTGTAAACGGAAAACCCTGTGAGAGGCTCTGAAGAAGTTAATTGTTAAGGAGGGGGCAGGGAAACGACTCAACTGGCAAAGCGTTTGCTCCCTAAGTATGAGGATTGGCTCCCGGACCTGTAAGAGCCAGAGATGTCCACACATCTGGGGGCAGAGATGGGTGGAACCCTGGGACTTCCAGCCAGCCAGCCTAGAGAGGTGGGTGGAGCCCTGGGACTCCCAGCCAGCCAGCCTAGAGAGTTGGCAAACTTCGGGGTCAATAAGAGACCCTGTCTCAAACAACAAGGTGGGGAGCAATTGAGGAAATCACACAAAGTCAACCTCTGGGCTACACATGCACATGGGTATACACGTATGCAACAGCTGCATGCATACACCCACGCAAACATGTACATGTGCAAAACACATTTATACATACACATACAAAGGTGTGAGAGGGAGAGGGGTAGAAACCCAGGTACCATTTTTCACATTAAAGAAAAGAATTTTCAATAGGCTTAGTGGTGTAGGCCTGCCTGTCATCCTAACTACTCAGGAGGCTAAGGTAGGAAGATTGCAAGCTGAAGGCCAACTGGACTGCAGAGTGGGTGGGTTCCAAGTCAACCTGACACAAACCTAGGAAGAAGGAATCTCAATAGAGGAACTTCCTCCATTATATTGGCATGTCTGTGAGACTTTTTCTTGATTGATGCATGGAGTCGCAACCCACTGTGAGCTACTTGAGAAAGGTAGCTGGGTAAGCCAGGGGGAGCAAGCCAGTAAGTGTTCCTCTGTGGTCTTGGCTTCAGCTCCTGCCTCCAGGTTTCTGCCTTGATTTTCTGCCTTTGCTTGCCTAGAAAATATACTGTAACCTGTAAACCAAATAAATCCTTTGCTCCCTCAAGTTGGATTCGGTTGGTGCTTTATCACAGCAACAGAGAAGAAAACTAGGACGCGGAGACTGCACCACAAGTGGGCTTCTCCTCTGCCTCCCTGGAGAAGGACGCCCACTGTGGGGTGGAGACCAAGCTGCTGCTCCACTCTCACAGTGGCCTTTGCCTCAGTTTCCTAGAGGACAGTTTGTTCTCTCCTAAGCCTTTCCCCTTTTCTTTTACCCCAGTTCTACTGGACCTGTGGAGGATTAGCAGGATCACCCCAGGGGGCACACTACTCAGGGCCCACTTCCCCCTCCTTGAACCAGACCATTAAGTGCTGGATTGAGGATCAGGGACACAACAACCCCAGGACAGGGAGCTCAGTCTTTGCTCTTATGCAACAGTAAGTCCCAGTGGTCAACAGGTCCCAACACATGACAGCTATATTAAAGATCTCGGAGTACAGTGGGGCTTGGACTACTATGATACAGGAGAGAGAGAGGGAGAGAGAGAGAGAGAGAGAGAGAGAGAGAGAAGCAGGAGAAAGAGAAATGGTAGCTGGAAGTGTAGCACACCACAGGCAGGACCAGAGCTTCTGAGAAGCAGGCAGCCTGGTCCTCCAGCATCTCTGACATCTGCACTAGAATGAGGATGGGCAGGAGCATGTGTGGAGAAGCTGTGACCTGTTGGGGTCAGGAAGTAAAGTGTACACATGCTTAAAATACCTTCATATGTACATGTGTGCATGTTTCTAACACCTTCATATGTTCACACAGACTCTCTGGAAGGATAAAAGTTAGGGGTACAGGGTAAGATGTCAGAAAGGGGAGCTACGAGGTGAAATGAGGGGGGCATCTGGCTTCTACCACATTTCTTTTCTTGTAAGGTCTTGCATTTAACCAGGCCCCTGGATTGCATTTTAAATTTCAACGATAATCAAAAAGCAATGAATTTTAAAAATTAATTTATCCAAACCTCAAGGGAGTCACTTCAGTATTCCAAGTGTAATGTGTTTCACAGGGCCTGGAACCTGTCGTGGTGATCTTAGATTCAGAGGCCTATAGACAACTCTGTTCCTGAGACACAGTGACGCCAGGTCTCATCACACACATAGTTCTGCTTTTCTATTCAATAATCATCATATATCATGTTGTAATTAAAAGGCTTGTCCCCTATCTCAAATATTCCCATGAGGATGAAGGAATGAGGACTCTAAGGGGTTAGTGGCAAGGTTCCATAGAACCACTTAGCAGAGGACAGGCAAGCTGTCCAGTTATTGATTGGATATTAGAGAAGAGCTTCCTGTCTGTGGGCTGATCTCCCTGTCTCCGAGCCAGAACTTATTCCTACACGCCTCAGAAATTGTTCCGCGGGACCCTGAGGAGGGAACCTTCTCAGCCATATCCAAGCACAGGCTCCAGTATTCAAGGAAAAAGCACCCACAGGACAGTGGGATTAAAGTCATTAGAAGTAGAGGCATGATTCGACACGAGGAATGCCAGCGACCACTTTCATTTGTCTCTTCTCAAGCTGTGGGAAAACCCTGCCAGCTCCCAACCCATCCGACTTGTGATGAAAGCCGAGAGAAGTGATTTGCAGGACCACGGAAAACAAGCAGGGTGGAAGTGGGGGACGGGGTGCCATCCACATAGTGCAACAGCCTGACAGCTGACCAGACGCAGGGCTGTGTGCAAACCGGCCACACAGTGCCCGGAAGGGAGCAAGAGCAGGCATATGTGGGCGTGAGGACGCTCCCCACACCCTCCGGCTCCCCTGCAAGAAAAATGACTCTCCCCTTTGGTTTCTGGAGAAACAAAATGTAAAGAAAGCCTTTCTGAGTGTGGCGCCAAGGCGACTCATTATGGGAAAATCTGTTCCCTTGTCACCTCCAGTGACAAATCAGGCTCCCAGCAAATTGGCACTTAGGGAGCCAGGCACATCATGCATGCGCCTTCACACATGGTGAGTATAGAATCTGTCAAAGTCCCCCAACACTTGCTTTGCATTGATAATTATCGTCATGATTTTATTCCTCAAAATAATAACCAAAAATAAAAGGAAAAGATAAAACTGACTATGATAGTTATCAGGGAAAAGAATCCTACTGTATTAGGTGTTCAAGATTTTCCAGGGAGCAGAAGCCACTGCAGTAGACAACTGTCCAGCTGGGCTGCTTATTAACTATCCTGAATCAATGCCAGCCTTGCCACCGGGAGACGGTCACCTTGAGCACGCTCCTATGGCTGAGCAGCCCTACTTACCCTTTCTCCTTTGGATCCGGGCTCTCCAGGCTTCCCAGGAGCACCCTGCAATGAGATGATGGAAGATGGCCACTTTACCATGGCCATCTGTGCTCACATCTTTGTCTGCCTTGATTCTTCCACATAACATGTGCTGAAGAGAAAGGGATCCTGTAGAATCAAGGCCCCCTCCCCCCGCATCTCCGAGAGCTCCTGGCAGTCTGTGTAGATGCTTGTGGTTGGGCCATTTCTTCTTCACTCCTGTCCTCCTGCCCTTGCCTACCTTTGATCCAGGACAGCACCTGCAACTTTGGCTTCTTCCATGGTCTCTCAAGAGAAGCTCCACTTCCCTTAGCAACCCCCACCCCCCACCAGGGGCCCAGGCTAACTCCTTTGTAAGCAAGCCTAACGACCTCAGATCCTGAATGCAGGGAGCTTGGTGCCCTACACACTCATGGCCTCCATCTATCATTCCCTATGACCGTGGTGTGCTCCTCACCCTTATGACTAGGTAACTGGGTCCGGCCTTAAAAATCCCCTCCAGGATGCCCTCCCTTTTCACCAGTACTATTTCTGTGTTCCCACATACCCCCCCACCCCCCAATGGGGGCAACACATCAAGAGAGAGAGACACCACTCCACAGGTCCCATTGCTGAGATTCTGCTTCCCCTCCCAGCCCCGCTTCTGTCATTTTCTGCACTTCCATCCTTTTTTGCCCCTGGCCACCTGCCACCCCCTCTTCAAAGCACTGACTGTGCCCTCTGATCACATCTACCTTCATACATAGGTCACTTTCCTGCTCACTACCACCTAACTGTCTTCTACCCAGAAGTAAGAGGGGGAGACATGCCTGTCTACCCTCCTTAGACAACAAGAATTTGGAAATCAGAGTCTATGTTCATTTACCCTATGGGTGCTCCCACCCTGAACCCCACCCTATGCTTGGTAGGTAATGAAAATATATCAACTCCAAGGCTTGACACTGGGGAGTCAGTCTAGCCTAGCGGTTCATGGCCCATGTGCAGATGGCCACAGCCCCCATGTAGAATGCAGATATTCAAGCTCCTCTGAGCATGGTCAATTTGGTCATTTCCTTGCCTCACAGGGTATCACCTTCGGCCCTGCGGCCCAAGCATAGTGGCAGGTGGATATGGATTTATTCTCAGTGGGCTCACTGCCTGGTTCATAGATGTGGGCATAGTGACTAAGGTTTGCTTTCTGTCAGGAAGGTGCCACAGCAGCTCTAGGAGAAAGAACACAGATTGGCTGCTGGGAAGTACAGCATCTGGGAGCTCAGATAGAATCCAACAGCAAAAAGAGGGGAAAGGCTCCCAGGGAAGAGTGAAGACTAGGCCTCGGGGATGGAGAAGGTAGGTACACTCTGTACGTAGCCCATCGCAGGCAGGGGTTATGGTTAGAAAAGAGAATGGGTCCAGTCGGGGAAGTCGTGGGAAGCCTGCTTAGTCTGGACTTTATTCTGAAAGGCCATTGTGGAGCTAGAGGGAATTCACACAGGCAGCAGCCTAACTACAAGCATGTGGAGCTGATGCAGCCCTCAGAAGAATTCCTTCTTCTTCAGTCCAGGAAGCATGTGTGCAATAGGTCCATGGAATGACAAGCCATGCCCAAACATGGAATGTGTAATTCTGCTTCAAAGAAGATAGCCATTTATGGATGTGGCCCAGGGCTACACACTGACAAAGGTCTTCTCTTTCAAGAGAAGAGTGCAGGCTTTGCTACAAGCAAGTGACTTTCTTAGAAGTCTTTTATCCATGTCTCTTCCTCCTCCTCCTCTTCTTCTTCTTCTTCTTCTTCTTCTTCTTCTTCTTCTTCTTCTCCTCCTCCTCCTCCTCCTCCTCCCCTTCCTCCTCCTCCTCCTTCTTCTTCTTCTTCTTTGTCTTTTTTGAGACAGGGTCTCGCTGTAGCCACAGCTGTCCTGTAACTTGCTATGTAGACCAGGCTGGCCTTGAACTCTCAGAGATCTGCCTGCCTCTGCCTCCCAAGTGCTGAGATTAAAGGCATGCACCACCATGCCCAGCTCATATCTGTTCATTCTAATCATCAAACGCTTTTGGTGCCTTCTGTGAGCTAGCCTTCTATGCTGGGACAAAACAGAGCAGGTACTCCCCCTCTGGTTGTCAACAGGAGTCCATAAGAGAAGGGAGCCCTGGAAACTAAGTTGGTACCTCAGGAACAGGCCAGAATGCTTTAAGCTAAGAGGAATAGGGGTAGTGGGCAATATTGGGACATCTTGGAAGTCAGCAGACTGCAAGGGGAGGATAGGGCTGTGATTTCCCCACAGTGATGAACTGCAACCCGGAATTGTACACTGAAATAAATCCGTTTCTCCCCTAAGTTGCTTTTTGTCATATTTTATCAGAACAAAGGAAATGAAGCTAAAGCAGAGGTCACTGCACTGATCCGTGTGAGAAAGGGTGACAGGTTGGAGTAGTAACCATTGGAACTGAGAGTTTCCAGGATGCTAGAGTTGACAGAACATTGCTGATGGAGTGATGCTGAGGCTGGGTGAGTAAAGAGATTCATGAAGCAGGTGCCCCAGTGGCTGCATGACTTATAAGAATCTGTGAAATTAAAACATTACCCCCAAATACAAAAAGCACGTTGATGAAGGTGGAGCTCAGGGCTGTTGGGCCTGGATAGGCTTCCCAGCTTGGCAAATCTGTGATTTCCATGGGAAAGGAGAGGAGTAAGTAATACTTGCCTCCTTGCCTGGAGTTCCTTTCTCTCCAGCTTCTCCCTAGGAAAGAGAACACAGGGTCAGTAGCGGCCATCAGCAGCCCAGCACATAACAATCTTCCTGAAAGACAGTTCACTCATGTTCCAGCCAAGACAGGAATCCATTGGTTTATCTGACAAGGCCATCCCGTAGAAGGCCCTCTGGTTCAGAATTGTCCCAGAATGGAAAGGTGCATGTGACTTCACCAAGAAGGCCTCAAGAATACACATCTTACCAATTGTCAGTGGGGAGGAGACAGCTCTGATCAATAGGTCACAGTGTGTGAAGTAAGATGGCGGAAAGACGTGGAATTCTTAATGTAAAGTCGATTCCTCTACTGATTGGCTCTGTGACCTCAGACATCCTTAAGAATACTCTAAGTTTATTGTGGCTTAGTTTATTCATCTGCAGAATGGGAAAAGTCACTGTACCTGTTTCATGGGGCATATGAGGCTTATATGCAGTAGGCTATTTAAAGTCACTGTACCTGTTTCATGGGGCACATGAGGCTTATGTGCAGTAGGATATATAAAGTCACTCTACCTGTTTCATGGGGCACATGAGGCTTATATGCAGTAGGCTATATAAAGTCACTGCACCTGTTTCATGGGGCACATGAGGCTTATATGCAGTAGGCTATATAAAGTCACTGTACCTGTTTCATGGGGCACATGAGACTTATATGCAGTAGGCTATATAAAGTCACTGCACCTGTTTCATGGGGCACATGAGGCTTATATGCAGTAGACTATATAAAGTCACTGTACCTGTTTCATGGGGCACATGAGGCCTATATGCAGTAAGCTATATAAAGGCCAGTCACCAACATGCAGGAAGAGCTGGACAACTGGTCTTGTTCTTAAAACTAGGGAATAAATTTTGTAAAATGTGGGTATCTAGCTGCTTAGTAGCAGCTAGACTATAAATGAAGGGTGGAGAAGGAATCAGCTGAGTCAGGACATCTAAGGGGATGAGTAGACAGAGCCTTGTAGAGCTGACAGAAAAGCAGGACTAACAGAAAGGCTGTAACATCAGTAGGAAGAGCTGGCCCTGGCTGGCCCCAGGGGACCTGGAAAGGGTGAGATCACACTGGAGGGGGTGGGCAGGAACCAGGGAAGCCATTCCAGCCTGACATGTCACACACACACCCCTTGTCCACCCATCAGCATGGCCTTGCTGTGACTGAGCCCTCAGCAGCCCTTTCTGCAGGAACGTCAGCAAGGAAAACCATCAGCTTCTCTCTCCACTGAGAGGTCACAGGGTTATAGACCAGAGCTCCAGCCCTACAGCCTTGCATAAACCACCCACATGATCTGACCCCATGGCCCATCAGGTTCCAGGGTCACTTCTCCTGGCACTATCTATCACAAACACCATCACAGTCATCCGTGCTTATTTTGAACCAGGAGCCAGATGTTACCACAATGCCTTTACATGAGCTGTCTCACTCCCTCCTCACAAGTGAGTGACATTGTCATACTATGTGAGTAAGGAAACAGCCACACGCTGACATGCTATAGACCCTTCCTACGTTCTCATGATTAGAGATTGGTGGGCCTGGGACTTCCACGCAGATGTGGCTCTCCTGTCTCTCCTGGCTCATGAGCATTCTGACCCCACACCATCTCATCAAGACCTGAAAAAATGGACCTGAGAATAGAAGACATGGCAAGCACAATACTCAGAGGTCCAGGGATCTTGGCTCCAGGAGGTTCTGTGCTTACCGGAGGCCCCCGGGGACCCAGGAAGCCAGGAAGTCCTGGGCTGCCATTTTCGCCTTTGCTTCCCTTCTGGCCCTGTGAAGTGAAAAGGTGAATTTATTCTTCGTGCTCAAGCAGATTCAGAAACCTGATGGCCTGGTTAACTCCAAAGCTCTGCGACATATACCAAATAGAAGACAGGACCCTTTCCTGCAATGGAGGGAGGGTGGGTTTGTGAAGCTCGGTCTGTCAATGCAGAGGGCTGGGGAAGGAACACAAGAGGAAGAAGCATCTCCCTGGAAAGAGGATGGCTTCTCCATTCAAGCAGCCACACAGTGTGGGATGGATACTCAGAAACAACACATAGCCTAGACACGTGTGGCCCCTTGAGGGGTCCTGGCTGAGGTGCGCACACTTCCTACATGGTTGCCAAGACTCAGACTGGAGGTTACAGCCTTTGGGGAGAGTTTTGCAGTCCAGTGTTTCAGGTTTTCACAAAGCCACAGCATGTGATCAGCTCCTCTTCAGGGTGGATCCATCCCTATGATCCCCCATTACCCTATTGGCTGTGTCTCCACAGCCCTGACAGACCCTATGCCAGGTCTCCCGATGGAGCACACTGAGATTGTCAGGTGGGCAGACACTCGGCACACCTGTCCTTGGTCTAACAAGATAGTCTCTACCAGCATCACCGACCATCCCAACTGCCTGGAATTGATGGAGTCCCGTTCACCCTGGTTTCTACAGTGCTAGCGAATTATCTGGCCAAGCTGCCTTGGCCACGTGTGGCTGGACTTGCCACCCTTGCAAGTGGCTCCTGAACAGAGGTCTCAACCCAAGCAAATAAGAGTACTAGCAGGCTGGGCAACGAGAGGACTAGAGTTCAGGCTTGAACTTAGCTACGCCTACAATCTATCAAAGAAGCAACTATTCTAGTGTGTCTCTCCACTGAACAGGTCTTAATCCTCAATCTTCTTTTCAGTGCTCATGATTCTCCTTGTCGCTCAGGCCACTTCTTTCTACTACTTTCGGTGGTCTTTCTTATTCTCCACGCACTGTCCCTATCTCTTTTCCTGTGCTGAACCCTCACTTTGTCAACCGAGAAGGTCAAGATTGCTTGATCTGACCCAGTTCTTTCCTTCCTTCAGGGAAGGAAACCTTATTGTACATCTTTCACTTGAAAATTGTAGGGACCTGTGGTTTAGACAGAAGACAATTGTGTATGTAGTCAGATGCATGCTAAACTCTGAAAGAGATGTATACCCCGATCCTCTAGTCTCTGGTTTATTTGTACCATTAACTATGGGCTTTTCCCAACAACACTTTCGGCAATAGTGACCAAGCCTCTTGCTCTCTTAGAGTCCATCTGACACCATCACAAAGCTGGAATGGTACTCACTGGGGCCCCTGGGTGGCCAGGGTCTCCTGGGGATCCAGGTGATCCACTGCTACCCTGGTGGAAGAAATAGAAATGATCATCACCCCAGGCTCTGCACCAGGGCATCCAGGCAGGACATTAGAGCAGACCTGACCACAGGTAGAGGGCCTGATTCCACAGGCTGTTCTCAGGCTCCTGTGGCTCTCTGCAAACCACTTCACTTCACACAGGATGCTTTTAACATGCAAAGGGAACTCTTGATATTTAATTCATCACATTATTATTGAACCAAATGAGTCTGTGGGCACGAAAAGGCCCAGCTCAGTGACTGGTACCCACACTGCATTGGAAAGCAGTGAGCAGAACCCATTCATTCATACTTCAGCTCACAGGCTGGGTTAGGAAACAAAGCAAGGATCTCGAACAACACAACTCAGGAATAGCTGCTGGCACTGTGAGCTGTGGCTGGGGAAGGAAGCTCACACACTCTTCTCATTCAGTCCCCAGGGCATCATCACAGTCCTGTTTAATTGATGAACTCAGAGGCACTAGGAACCTCTGACGTGATGTTACGGAGTTAGGAAATGGAAGGGCCCATTCACTCCAGGTTGTAAGACTTACTATCTTGAATCTTACATTCAATAACTTGACAGCAGTTCTGTGCACATTTATAATTTTGGAAATACATTTAACCAATAACTTTTCTCATGTTGACAAGGGCCTATAATTCCAGCATTTGGGAGGTGGAATTAAGAAGATCAAGTATCCAAGGTCATATGAGTGAGTTAGAGGCTACCTGGCCTGCATGAGATCCTTTCTCAAAACAAAGACACAAAAGGATTCTTCACCGAGTAAAGATCAGAAAGCTTTAGAGCATCCATAGCTACCCCCAATTCAAGCTCAAAAAAAAATCCCTATTGCCTAAAATGTACAGCTCAACTTCCTGAGACTTGACACTTTGTGCCTACCAGATGCCAACTGGATGCTCTCACAGTGCTTGCCCTACCTCTCTGCCATGGGTCTGTGGTTTGTGGCTCTTAAGTCCCCAGCAGCTAGTGCAAGGAGCAGACACTGGGGCTCTCTGTTCCATGAGTATCAGTCACAGAGCTCTGCAACCACAGGTGTGAAATGCCCTATGCCTATGATGCATGCACTCACAAAGGTGTCAGCATCCCCCAAACATGTTACAGCCAACATCCTTTAGCTGAAATAGACCCTCTTCTAACTCGCCCACTACTCACACCAAATGCAAACACTTTACATATGAGGAAACTGAGGCGCAGAAATGCTAGGCAACCCACCCAAAAGGGAAGTTAAGAAGCTGAACTCTGAGCTTAGGCAGTTCTAAACCCATCCCATAATGCACTGCCCTCATTAAAAATATAGTTTGTGGGTTAGTGAGCAGAAACAGGGCCTCCACTTTTTGCCTAAAATGTGCCCATGCTGCGAGGGGTATCCAAGCTCCTTGTGTCTCCAGATCCTCCCAGAAACCATGTAGCACAGATAACCTTATTACTCTATCATAGATGAAGAAACTGGGGCATAGAGAAAGCCCGGGTCCTGCATGGGAGCCTGAGCTGCTGAGTGAGGAACTGGAGACAAGAGCAGTATTTCTGATTGGCAGGCGCTTCCAATGAGTGCTGCCTGCGGCCCCTCCTTGTACTCCCTCCGCCTACCCAACCATCTGTGGCTCTCTAAAAATATGTGCTTCAGTTCGTCCCTATGGAAATGATCTCTCTCCCGCTTCTCCTGCTGGTTCTCCCTTTGCAGAACAAGGGTCACGGCACAGTAACACACGGCACAGTAACACAGGGCATGGCTGCAGCCCCGGCCCTGGTGGCCATCGGCTCCCTGAGAACTCGAGCCTTTGTGGCTGGAATCAGATTCCTTCCTAGGCCCCAGAGCCACGCTGCGTGTCACCCTCTGTGAAGGAGTCCCTCTGCACCCTATGTTGCCCATGAATGGAAACTGCAGTCCCTGCTCCAACTGTTGTGAATGTCAAACTCCTGCTTTGACCTCCTCCTTGCAGGTTGCCCTTTCTGACAAGGCACTGTAGTGTACACAGGGCCTTATGTTTTGGATTCTTGGTCCAGACCACTTGAGTCTAAAAGCTGGCTTCATAGCTCACTACCTGAATGATCCTGGGCAAAATACTAACGTCCCTGTGCCTTCATTTGTCATAGAAAGAGTCATACCACCTGCCTCATAGTTCTTAAGTGAAAATGGAATGAATGGTATTACTTTGAAGCCAGTGGCTGTGAGGAGGTTGTCAGATGGCCTATACCCATTCCTGTGCATCTGTAGAGTTTAAAGAAAGCAAAAATGAAGGTTCACAGGATGTGTATGCATTCACAATGACCATAAACGTAAGTGGGAAAGTTATTTGCAAACACTGTCATGCAGGACATAGCACTTGAGGTATAATCACATGGGTTAAACTTTATTTTCAATTTGACCTAAATGGAATCACTGGGAAGAGGAAATCTGGAGGAATTACTTCCATCAAATTGGTCTGTGGTCCATTTTCTGGTTGCTCATTGACATAGGGTGACTGATTTCACTGCGGAAAATGCCACACCTGAGCAAGTGATCTAGGGTAATATAGGAAAGCTGGCTGAGCATGATCCAGAGAGAGCAAGCCAGTAAGCAGCATTTCTCTGTGGTTTCTGGCTCAAGTTCCTGCCCTGAGTCCCTGCCTTTATTTCCCTCCATGAGAGGTTGTGAACTTGGAGTGTAAGCCAAATAAATCTTTTCTTCCTCAGGTTTCATCGAGCATGATATTTATCACAGCAACCAAAAGTAAAGTAGGAGGCATAAACAACAGAGAACAGATGTGTATTCAACAACGGTCCTGCAGGACTGTGGTATAGCTGAAAACTTCCTACTGCCTAGACACATCACAGTCATCCTGATAGCACAGCACAGCACAGCACTGCACAGTACAGCACAGCACAGCACTGCACAGCACTGCACAGCACAGCACAGCACTGCACAGAACAGCACTGCACAACACAGCACTGCACAGCACTGCACAGCATAGCACAGCACAGCACAGCACAGCACTGCACAGCACAGCACAGCACAGCACAGCACAGCACAGCACAGCACTCAGTCTGGCAGTGATGCTGGAGTAAGAGACCGACTGCAGTAGCAGGTGTAGAAAAGGATCATATTTACACTATTATATGTTATTGGACAATGATGATAACTGTACTGCTCTATGTGTTTACAATAATACACTTTCCACATTTCTTATAGAGTATTCTGATACTTACTAGAAACAAAGTCCTGATGCAGGTCTCTTAATCATGCTTATCTTTGTACACAGCCTTGAGCACCTGAATATCCACCTCTCTACCTTTCTCCATGCTCTCTGTATGCACCTAGTGTACAAACAGGAAAGGATAACACCCCAAATATTTACAACATGCAGAGTATTATGGGTTAAACTGACATGTTGAAATGCTAATGCTCAGGCCCTCTGAATATGAAGTCATGTATTAACCGGATGACCAGAATGACCAGAAACATAATTGGTTACATGAGTTCCTAGTGCAATAGGTTGGACCCCTAATGACTGGTGTCCCTATGAAAGAAGAAAATGGGAGGGACACGGATGCACGCACACACACACACACACACACACACACACACACACACCAGAGGAAGAGCATCCTGAGAAGACAAAAGCATCAATATATCTACAAAGTCAGGAATGTAATGGGAGTCAGCTAACCCCAAGAAGTGGCAATGAAGGGATTCTGTTTCCTAGGTGGCACTTTAACCTCCATCTCCATTGGCCGCTAGAACCAAAGGGCAATAGATTTCCATACAGAAGCTTCTGCCTGTGGTACTTGTTAAATAAGCTATAGGATCAGATGTGGAGCATGGATCAATCTGTGCAATGACCCAAAGTTGGAGGGATAGCAACCCTTAGGTCCCTGTGGATGCCATGGGTGGAATGCAAGTGGACTGTCCATGGGTATCTGTAGGAGAGGACTGGAGGCTGACAGCAGCGGCTGTTCAGTATCTGCTAAGATATAGAACACAGTTTTTAAAAAGTATGTGTATTTATAGGTATACCAACATGGTAACAGCCCTGCTGAACTGTGTAGTAAATTAACCTCATAGTAAAACTCACCTGTGGCCCCCTTGGCCCTCTGGGACCCTGTGGTCCTGCAGGTCCAGTGTCACCCTGGAACAAACAAGACAGGAGTCATGTCACATGTAAAGATGCCACAGATCCAGTTTCAGATGTTGACCAGACTTTGCCGAAAAATGCAAGGGACCCAGCAATGTGTCTGCACCCTTTGTGAATTGCCAGTAGTTCCAAATATGCACAAAGCCACTTTACCCTGATGAGGGAGTGCTTCTCAACTTGCTTTGTAAATTAGCGTTTGATTTACTGCACAGATGTGCTCTACCTGCCGCCCCAGGGGTTTAAGCGGAGCTCTTCTTGAACAAGGCTCTGGAATTCATTGTCCTGGGCCCTCAGCTAGAAGTCTGAGACCACTCCTGCTCCAGTCAACACGGTAAGAAACGTGCCAGCCATGTGCTCAGCATCTGTCAGTGTGCAGAGCAGTATCGAGGGGTGACTAACCAGCAGCAGCACCATGTCATACAGTGTCCCAAGCAGCCTCCTCACATGGCATAACCTGACCCATGATGTAGATGAAAGCACAGAAGCTTGGACATGTTATGCATAAAGTGTATCATGAATTACTTCAGAAAACAAGGTTGTAAATTGAAGGAGCCCCCGAGGCTGAGAAGGAGAAACACAGTATGTGCCCATGAGTGGCCAAGCCAGGCCTCTGTCCCAGCCCCCCCTCACTACCAGGAGAGAAACACACAGCCCCATTCCTACCAGAGGCACTACTTGCTTCCTCTCTGGATGTTGTGAGAGGCGTAAGCTAGATCAGGATTCATAAGTTGTCCTTTGGGGTTCAGAGCCCACTGGAATTGGTCAGCTCTACACAGTGGTTGTGTGGGGCTCCATATACTGGATTGATTTTATAACATCTATGAGAAAATGTGGGAACTTGACTGCATCTGCTCTGTGATTCAGTCCAGTTCCTTCATAGCAGACATGGAGGAAAGGTCCCAGAAAACAAGAAAGAAAGAAAAACCTGCATCTTGGACTTCATGAACTTCCTGAAGGCTGATCAACTGATTAGCACTTCAGTGACTGTGAAGAGTTTGGAATCCTGCAGATCCATACTCTATGTACCATTTATCTTGGGACCTTTTTAGCCCTAGAAAGCTACTCTGTGCTGGACAGCTTTAGTGTCCACTTGACACATCTGGGTTGAGAGACCCTCAGTTGGGGAACTGCCTCCATTGGGCTGGCCGGTGGCCATGTCTGTGGGGTGTTTTCTTGATTGTTGAGTGATGGGGAAGGGCAAAGCCTACTGTGGGTGGTGCCACCCCTGGACAGGTGGTCCTGTATTGTATAAGAAAGCAGGCTGAGCATGGGCCGCGGGAGGAAACCAGTAAGCAGCATTCCTCCATGGCCTGTGCTTCAGCTCCTGCCTCCAGATTTCTGCCCTGTGTGTTCCTACCTAAGGCTCCCTCTGTGATGAACTATGACCTGGGAGGTGTAAGACAAATAAACCCTTTCCTTCCCAAGTTGGTATTGGTCAGAGTGATTGAAAAGAAACTACCTTGCTCACTTCTGCTTATGACTTAACATCCTATAACTAAATTAAAAACCTTTTGGAATATATTAACAAAGCTCTAGCTTCCACCAACCAGAAGTCTAAGAATGCCATCAGACAGCATCCGAGGCCTCTGGCTGAGAGTTCTCTTCTGCTTATTCTTCCACCAATGTATTTGTGAAGCGTCTTGATTTATGACTTTTTTTTGTTATTATTAAAATTTTATGAAACTGATTCCATGTGGGAACATGGAATGTGTGGTAACTTAAATATGTGTTCCCAGGCCATGGTCACTCATATTTGGCTCAAGAATAAACTATCTCATCCCCTTTGAGGTGGTGAGTTTATGTTTTTGCATCAACATAGATCATCCAAACACCTACTATGCTAACCTATAGGAGTGACTTTTACAAACTGGATAGAAGTTGGAGAATGAGTTTTACTCAACCTTATCACCAAAAAGTACTGTTTATAATATAAACAAGCTCACTGAGCCATGTACTCTAGTGCCTGGGCTTATGACCTGGATCTCTAAGGACCCCCTTTGCCCTTCACCATTCAGTGAATGGGTGTGGGTGTGCTTGAATTAGCATTTCAATGTGCTGAGTGCAGCACATTCCTACTCTGATCCTCTTTGGAAGTAGTGCTTGCCACAGTGTATATCAGATAGGTTAGGCCTAGGGATCAAAGTACAAAAATTCTTAGACAAGCTGAGGGTGGATTCCAGCTTGTAGTTCTCCAATTGATACTGGAAAAAGCTTTGAATAAGAGTACTAGTGAGGGGAGCCCTTGTTTGGGAGCACAGATTTGTGACACATCTGGAAGTTCGGGTGTCCTCTGAATTTGGGTCCACTTTTAAAACTAAAGAGTCAGGCTGTTTACTCTGTTATGATTGCAATGCCACAAGCTAGAGAGAAGGCTCAGCTATTAAGAACACTGGCTGCTCTTAGAGAAGATCTGGGTTTGAATCCCAGCACCCAGGGGTCCAACCACTATCCATAACTACAGTTCCGGGGACCTGATGCCCTCTTGTATTCCCCCTGGGCACTGCATAACATGGGTGCATGTGCAAACATGCAGGCATAACACTCAAGCACGGAATTTTTTTTTTAAATTGCAGTATCAGGGGGCTGGAGAGATAGCTCAGCAGTTAAGAGCGCCGACTGCTCTTGCAGAGGACCCGGGTTTGATTCCCAGCACCCACATGGCAGCTAAGAACCGTCTTTAACTCCAGTCCCAGGGGAATCCGACTCCCTCTTCTGACCTCCACAGCATTGCAGGACATGGGTGCACCAACCTGCATGCAGACAGTACACTCACACACATAAAAATAAGCCAGGTGTGGTGGGGCTCGCCTTTAATCCTAGCACTTGGGAGGCAGAGACAGGCAGATCTTTGTGAGTTCAAGGCCAGCCTGGTCTACAGAGTGAATTCCAGGACAGCTGGGGCTACAGGGAGACCCTGTCTCGAAAAGACCAAAAAAATTAATTAATTAATTAATTAAAATTGCTATATCACTAAAAATGCTGCACTGAAGCATCAAGAACACCAGGATTCCAACTGTCAGTTCCTGAAGGATGCAAAGGGCTGGTGGGATGCCACCTGAGACCTCAGAACCCAGTGCCCCCAGGAAGTCAGACTACATCCCCAAATTCCCTGAGGCCATGTACAACAGGTAGCCCAGTCTTGGGAAGGGAAGTAGAGACCGGAGTTCACAGATACTGGCTCCTTGATGGCCCTTCCTACCTCAGAGTCTCTGGAACACAGTGCTTTCATTTGTACCTGTAGAGTAAGCTGGATCTTCTCTGTCAAGATTCTAAGACCAAGTAAAAGTGAGATACTCCTGTCATGTCTGTGCTGTGACAGTTCATGATAGTGCTGATTCAGTGTTGGAAGGGGGGGTGATGATGGTGACAGTAATGGTAGCAACGATGATGGTGGGGTAGGGGTGATGGTGGGGTAGGGTGATGGTGGGGTAGGCGTGATGGTGGGGTAGGGTGATGGTGGGGTAGGGTGATGGTGGGGTAGGGTGATGGTGGGGTAGGGTGATGGTGGGGTAGGGTGATGGTGGGGTAGGGTGATGGTGGGGTAGGGGTTGATGGTGGGGTAGGGGTGATGGTTGGGGGTAGGGGTGAGGTGTGGTGGGGCGGTGGTGGTGATGGGGTGATGGTGGGGTAGGGGTGATGGTGGCGATGATGTCAGGGTAATAGTGGATTAGAGAGTAGTCGAGATGCTGGTGCTGGTAACAGTAGTAAGGATGGTGGTGGTGATGGCAGGCTGATGGCAGATGTGATGATGGTAGCCATGGTGGGATGATGGTGAAATGATGATGAGTTAATGATAGTCCTGGTAATGGTAGTGGTGATGGCAGTAGTCATGGTGAGGGTAATGGTGGGGCACCTATTGTACTGATGGTGTGGGTGGGGGTGATGGGGGGGTAGGGGTGATGGTGGTGGTGATGGGGTGCTGGTGGCTGTAGTGGTTGATGGTGGTAGGGTTGGTGGTGGTGGTAGGGGGTGATGGTGGGGTCGGAGTGATGGTTGGTGGGTAGGCGGTTTTATGGTGGGGTGGGTAGTGTGATGGTGGTGGTAGGGGTGACGGCTGGGGTAGGGTTGATGGTGGGTAGGGGTGCTGGTGGAGATTGGGCGATGGTGGGGTCGGGTGATGGTTGGGTAGTGTGATGGTGGGGTTCAGGGGGATGGTGGTAATAGTGGTGATGTGGGTTCATGGGGTGATGGTGGTGATGTGGTGGTGGTGGCGGTGATGGTGGGGGTGATGTTGGGGTGATGGTGGTGATGGTGGTGATGGGGTGATGGTGGGGTAGGGGTGATGGTGGTGATGGTGGTGATGGGGTGATGGTGGGGTAGAGGTGATGGTGGGGTAGGGGTGATGGTGGTGATGTAGTGGGGTGATGATATGTTAATGACACTGGTGGTACCAGTGGCACTGGTGTTGGTGAAGGTCATAGTGATTCTGTCAATGGGGATAGGGGGCATGTGAGTCTAAGGGTTGCTTTGAGCACCACAGAGATCCAAAGATGGAGAGATAATCTGGGAGAAACCTTGAAATGCCTCTCAAATCCATGTAAGGTGGATCTGATGGGCCCAATACTGAAACACTAGACAAAGCAGATAAATCTGGAAAGGCCTCCTATCAACTGTGAGGCTCAGGCAGACCTCTGAACTGAAAGCTCCAAGCCCCCGCTATGAGCACCAATTCTGTGACATCCCCTGTGTGTCTTCACAGCACGACCTCCTAGCACTGTAGTAGGGCCCCTGGGTGCTCCCGCAACCCCAGCATCTCCTAGCAGCTACTTACATCTTTTCCAGGTGATCCTTCCCGTCCAGGGGGCCCTGTAGCACCAGGCTCTCCCTGGGAATAAAAAGCTCCTGTTAGGGTCAGAGACACTTCAGCTACAAGCTGCCTCAAACACAAAGCTTCTGAAGACTATGGACAGATGCAGAGACCCAGAGAGCTGTCAGCCAGGGACTGTCCCCTGTAGGGTAAGGGAGCCTCTGCAGCAGAACTCAGGATCACAGTGCAGTATGTGAACCCTGCCCAGCAGGAAATGAAGGAAAGAAAGCAGCTGAAGGATCAGAAAGGTCTGCCTAAAGCCCTGCTATCCGCTGGCCTCTCTCCACAGCCTGGCTCTGTTCTGCTCATCCACAACAGTCGAGGAATCTGCCTGCCCACCCCAGACTCTCTTCCATTTGGGATACTTAGAAGAGACAGGAGGTACAGGTTAAGAAAAAGGCTCTGCACTGTTCCCATCTGAGAGAAGGCTTTTATGTCTGCAGTGCTTTGAAAGAGAGAGTTCACCATAGGCTCCAAGTATGTAGACATTTTGTCCCCAATTCGTGGTGCTGTTTAGGGAGATCTTACAACATGTGGCTTTGCTGGAAGAAGCATGTCACTGGGGTGGCCTTAGAGAGTTCTTAAGCCTTGCCAGATTTTCAGTCACTCTCTGCTCCCTGCTTGAAGATGTGTTTAGCTTTCTTCTACTCTAGCTACCTCTGCCACCATGCCTCTCTGCCCAAGACGGACTCTTCCCTCTCTAGAACTATAAGCTCAATAGATTCTTCCTTTGATAAGTTGCTTTGATCAGTGTTTCTATTGCAGCAACAGAAAAGTAACTGGTAGAATGTTCTAGAAACCTGAAAAAATCACCCATATACTCTGGGTCTCAGTTTGTTCCTCTGCGGGCTAAGCCTAATGCTAAGGGGCTGCCTCACAGGGCTCAGGGGGCAAGCACAACCCAAGTCCAGGCTGCTTTGGCCAATTTGGATGCATGTCACTGTCACCCCAGAAGAACAATCTAGAAGGTTCAGACCAAAAGATGGGATGATACTGTCTACAGTATCAGCATTCTAGAGTGTCCACTGTCCTTTTCTGAATAGCAAGGCACTGCCTGCAGCCCTGGAGGCTTCTCTCCAGCAAGCGTCAGCTCTGACTCACTTGAGCTGCCCTCCAAGCTGAGTCGTTCACTTACCCGTGGACCAGGTGGGCCAGGATCACCTGTGTGTCCCTTGAAGCCCTGAAAGAAATAAGTGGACTTACGGTACCAAAGACCAGATAGAGGGCAGGGAAGGGCAGAGATCAGGGGAGATGCTTCACTTCGTCCTATCCTCCAGCTGTGGCGCATCCTGTCTGCCCATTTGCCACCAATTGCAGGGTATTGAGCCCTGATCTGTGCCAGGCACAAGTGGAATAAAAATAGGGAAGAGAGACAAGAAGCAGGAAAGTGGGGACGGCTGCACATTACATAGCGCTGCATCCACCACGTGCTTATTTCATGGTCTTGAAGCCCTGAAAGATGGGTTCTGTTTACCTCATTGTATAAGGAAACCAGAACACAGGGGCTTGCCACTTAGGTGGTGAGGTCATACCATGATTCACACACAGGCCCCTCTGAGGCCGAGCATACCTCTCCAGGGACATTCTCGAACCAAGAGGATCAAAGAGAGTCCTCAGGAGCAAGACCCACTGCCACCACCTGATTGCACTGACAGGGTCCCACTCTAATTTCATCCCTAGATCCCATAAGTAAACGAAGATACAACTAGTGATCTGAGCACCTGAGGAGAACAGCACCCAAAGAGGCCTTTGAAGGTGCCTTGCTCACAACCTAGAAATGCTGCTTGTGTACTTCCTACCACCACGGCTGACCTCTAGAAGATGTGGCTATGGCAGCAGGATGTGGTGGCCAGGTATGAGCCCTCTGGGATCCCCAAAGGGCAGTAAACAAGGGCCCAGGTGCCTGGCCAAGCCCCAGGTTGAGGAACTGTGCATTTCTGATCCTCCGCCTGGAGCTTATAACTGGGATTGAATGAGATTCTGCCCAACAGCAGTGAGCATATAGACCACCGTAGCCATTGA
Source organism: Rhizomys pruinosus (assembly GCA_009823505.1). Classification (NCBI taxonomy): domain Eukaryota; kingdom Metazoa; phylum Chordata; class Mammalia; order Rodentia; family Spalacidae; genus Rhizomys; species Rhizomys pruinosus. The sequence continues at coordinate 1,074,819 of VZQC01012951.1, forward strand.
TGGAGAAAGATGAAGGGAGAGTCCTAAGCCATCTCAAATTTAGATTCAGCCCTAACTACCGTAGCCTCAGTAAAAGCACTTTGCCCTGTGGAGCCCTGGCATCACCATGAGTAGGGTTACAAGGTAAGCATCACCTGCCCTGCCTCCCTCTCCTGCCTGCAATGGAGCGCCTGCACCTATGGACCAGGGCGAACGTGAGAGGTCTGGGGAATGAACCAAGTCTCTCCTCTGCAGCTGTGGGACCCTGGGTGCTTCACTTCTCTTCACTAGGACTCGGGTCCCACATGTGCACACGAGGATGAACCCAGCTCTGTAGGGCTGCTGCCAAGACTGAATAAGCAAACAAGGTTCTCAAGCTGTTCAGAGCAGGCTGGGGTTCTGACCAGTTCTGGAGATAGTTTTAAATGACTGACTCCCATAGCCAGCTGGTCCCAAAGCAAGACTCTGACCAGCTCTTCTCTAGCACCCTCAGGGCAAAATCCCCCACGAGGGCAGCCCTGCAGCAGCCAGGTGATTGGCAGGCTTTACATGCTTTCTCATCTGCTTTGTCCCCCCCTCCACTGTGCAGGAATGGCCACCATGAGCTCCATTCCACAGAAGAGAAGGAGGAGATAGGAGAGAACCCCCTTGTCACCAACATCACACAAGACAAACAACAGAGGGACCCAAGTGTCGCTCTTCAAGCTCTTGCCATTCTTCAGCTCTGTTCTGATTTAGCCACGCCAGGAGAGGAGCTGCTCATTAGTACAGGCTTGGGTCTTTAAACCAGCATCTCTGCCTTGAAACCCTCAGTGGAGATCTGGGTCTTGCCCCTGAGTCAGGTCCCAGCAAACAGGTCCCTCCTGCTAAAAAGGAGCCCTCACCACTGCTGTAAGCAGACACCATTTGATAAAACTGGACCACTATTCACAAAAAGCACTTAGTAATAAGGGCTGGCACTGGACTCCATAGTAAGAAGCCATTTTCTAAATTTTAAAATGCCTTAAGAAAGGATTTAATGGGACTATCGATTAAAGTCTGTTTGAGAAAGAATAACCAGTTGCTGATTCAGCATTTTAGTCTCCATGTCCTGGCTCTTCCCAGTGCAGGCAGGGGAAGCTGGGAGATGGGGGAAAAGGGATATCGATTTTTTGTTTTATTTCTCTCTTAATGAATACTAGCCAGATGATCTATTTTTTAAAAGAAAAAAAAGATAATTTTTTAAAAGAAAAATAACATTAAGGAAAAAGAAACATGATTTTGATCTGTTAATTTTTTGAAAGAAAATTAGATTTTAGGATTTTCATTAAACATCTTTATTTTCCAAAATAATTAAGGAATTATATAAATAATTCTAGCATTAAGAAAAGGTAAAGCATTTATGAAAATAAAATCTTAAAACACAGAGTTTATTTTGATAGAAAAATATCTGTGTTCAATGTAATAATGAGATATACATTTGGGCTAGAGAGATGGCTCAGCGGTTAAGAGCACTGACTGCTCTTGTAGAAGACCCAGGTTCAATTCCTAGCACCCACAGGGCAGCTAAGAACCGTCTTTAACTCCAGTTCCAGGGGAATCCAACACACCCTTTCTGACCTCCACAGCTTTGCATGACACGGGTGCACCCACCTACAAGCAGACAGTACACTCATACACATAAAAAATAATAATAAATTAAAAAATTAAATATAGAGAGGTTGTAATTCATACATGGAAAAATAAACCTTAAAATGTATTAGGATATCAGGGCTGGAGAGATGGCTCAGTGGTTAAGAGCACTGGTTGTCCTTGCAGAAGAGCCAAGTTCAAATCCCAGCAGCAACATGACAGCTAACAACCGTCCATAACTCCAGTGCCAGGGGATCCGACACCCTCTTCCACCCTCTCTGAGCACTGCACAACACAGGTGCACTTACATGCAGGCATAGCACACACATAAAATAAAATAAATAAATTTAAATATTTATATTAGGATATTAACAGAGCTTTATTCTATTGTAGAATTAGAAACTATTATACTTTTATCTCTCTTACATTCTTGCTTTATTTTTTCTTCTTAATGCTACCATCATTTATAGTGGCAAAGTTAGAATACTAATTTAGAATACAAATATAGAATACTATATTATACTAATATACCTGGACAAATGATTGAGCTATGGAGCTAAAAGACAGAGGTTGGGGATGTAGTGCAGATGGGAGTGCTCAGCTTGCATGCACAGCAAAACCCAGCATGAGAGTGAGGTGGTTGAAGAGATGGCTCAGCAGTTAGAGCACTGGCTGTTTTTGCAGAGGACCCGAGTTCAATTCCCAGCACCCACATAGCTGCTAACAACCATCCTTAACTCCGGTTTCAGGGGATCCAACACCCTTTTCTGACTTCCCTAGGCACTGCCTGAGATGGGTGCACTTAACATGCATGCAGGCAGTACAGTCATACACATAAAATAAAAATAAATAAAATATAAGAAAAGAACAGCACAGCGATGTATATATGCAATCCCAGTGCTCAGAAGGCAGAAGAAGGTCATATGCTCAAGGTCATCCACAGCTACATAATGAGTTCAAGGCCAGCCCGGGCTATGTGAAATTCTATCTCCAATAACATAAAACTAAAAGACGACTCATTTTTTTTCCCTTCAATTATCCAGAGGCAAGCACATCAAAATTAGGATAAAGAGGATAAGAATGAAGAAAAGCTTAAACAATGTACTAGAGATGGCCTCAGTCTTGAAAATGGAAAAGCAGAGCTGTGGCCTGTAGAACACAGTATTGGTCACAGAAATGCTGACATGTTGAGAACAGGGACCCCTAGAACACAGAAGGGCTGCCCTCCTTGGCACGGGCCATGCAGCTGAAGGGATTCACTCAATGCGGACAGCACAGGATTTGCACTTACAGGTGGCCCTCGGGCTCCCTCTGCTCCTGGTAGGCCGGGCTCTCCTGCCTTGCCCTGCAGTGAGGAAGACAAGAAGAGTTTGAGGTTCCCATCTTGAGGAATTCCAGTGGGTGGCTGCCTGCCCTTCTTACCAGTGTATTCCCACGTGCCCCTGGCAGAACAGGCATCCAGCCCTGGACCAGGATTTGTGGTGCATTTCCTTCATACCAGTCTCCACTGTGCTCAAGCCTGGTATAGCCCAGTTTTCCTGGGATGGTGCTGGTTCAGGCCTTATCCCCAGATTACCCGTTCACAGAGTCCTTCACTGTCAGAGTGCCTCAGCCTGATGAAGAGTATGAAACCATCTTAATTATAAATGACTTGATTCACAAAAGAAGTGCTTCAAGGCATCTAGGAATGGTTATACTTCTCCAGTGCAGACACTGAAGATCAGGACAGTTTGACCTTTGACCTGTACCACTTATGTCACATCTAGGCAGAGGTGGTACACAGGCCATGAGTGGCGCTGCCTGCTGGGGCCTGTGGTCCAGTTCCCACAGCCCTTTCCTCACCCCACATTCCCAGGCACGGGAGTGCAAGGACTCTCTTGCTGCAGAAGAGTCCCTGGCCTTGCTCTGGATACAACCAAGCAATGAATGAAAGCAGCTGAGGTCTAGACAAAAGGGCCAGACATGGAGGACAGGGGTGCTACAGAGGAAGAGGTAATGAGCAATGGTTGATGGGGAGCTAGGCCAATGTTCTAGGTTTTTCTTCATTGTTCCCCAAGAACATGGCCTTCCTTAAACATCCTACATGCTTCATTTTCATAGAGAGTAAACCTTGAGGATCACGTGGCGTCCATACTAGTAAAAGGAGGGAGAAGAAATGGGCCATCCTTAGGTTTAGAAAGAAATTTCAGACAGGATCAAGAGCTCAAAGGTCTGCTGTCCACAGGTCTTTGCTTGTTTATTCTCCATCTGATTCAAGTCCAGCCATGTGATGTTGGGTGCCATTTCCTTCCTATATCTGACTTTGCAGTTATAGATTCTGGACAGCCCTCCTATCATCAAAGGCAATGTTCACCATGAGCCAAGTTACAGTGGAAAACTGACAAGAGCCAGCAACTATTATGTGTCATCCCTGCACTAGCCATGACTAGAGTGCTTTGAACAATAATGAATTTTCACTGAAACAAATGGTGCGTGCACTTGTCATCCTTTAGAAAAATCACAGGGGCACAAAGAATTTAGGTCATCTGTTCAAGGACACACAACCAGGGTTGTAACTGAGGCTAAGTGAGTCTGCACTTTATCTTAGAAAATAATGGATATTCGATAAAGGAACAGGCAATTCAAAATATTCTGTTTATCCATCTATCCATCTATCAGTCTTTCAGCTCTCTCCTATCTGTCTCCCTGCCTATTTCTCCATTTGTAGCCCTCATCTAATAACAGGTCAAAGCAGAAAGAGACTCTGTACTACCTGCAGCAGATGCTGTAATTCTATAGCTACTTTCTTTAGACCTCATCCAGAATGGCATCTGTGAGGTAGGGAATATAGGTATAATCTATGGATTTCTCACAGCTTCTCAGGGAACTCCAGGGACCCTGGACCCCAGCTGTCCTTGGAGGTGGTACTCAAAGGCATGTGTTTTAAGACCTACCCTTTCCCAGGATGTACTTGTTACCTCCTTCCCTGAGTGCTCTGCTTTGAAGGAATCCAAGTCTCTACTTCCAGATCTCAGGGAACCCCAGATTCTACCTATCCTATGCCAACATTCTCCCAACAGAGCTCAGAAACTTAAACTTCCAGAGTGAGTCTTGCAGTGAAATTCCAGAGAGTACCACTCTCCCTTTGGAGTCACTGGGTCTGACCTAGTCCTTGAGAACCAGCTGTCTCCTGGGTGACCCTTGCTTACTCAGAACAAGACTGGTCTGAATCAACAATGACAGTCCCTGGAGCAGGCATTCAATAATCCAATGGAAGGAAGAGTAGTGAGCCTGTGCCCTGGGGACAGCTTCTCAGGACAAGGCTCCTTTAGCACAAAGGTAGATTCCTGCCATGAGCTCTGAGCTCTCAGCTCTGGGACAACTCCAGAGCTATGCGTCCTGGAGATTTCACTAAATAGCTAAGGCCCTCAGCCCAGCTGTTTGCCTGTGTGTATCCCAGGTTCCTCATCTGGGAACAATAACAGCACCCATAACCCTGGGTTTTTCTGGGCTCTACACTGGCAGAGGCCCCACGTGTTCCCAGGACAGATTTGTATGATATCTCCTGTGTAGTCCACCCACCCCACCCCTCACTCTCGGACTGTCATCTGCACAGAGTGTCCCACTTTGTTCTCCCTGGAAAAGCTCCTTCTTTTCCATTCGACAGTGAACGTTGGCTGTTGCATCTGACAAACAGTGTAAAATGACAAAGAAATTGCCTCAGGCAAGCTGTGTAAGATTCCAATTGAGTCCTAATAGTTTATGACCAAGCAAATTAAATGGAACATGAACCTCACTAGAAAAACTTTTATGTAATTTCACTTAGTGGCTGTAAAGGCTCCACAGCTTTGACCTCACCAGGATTTAAAGTAGGGCAGTTGCAAAGAGAACCTCACTAAAATAATTAAGAGTTAGATAAGTCTGGTGCATTCTTTACCTCGTTTGACCCCCCTGCACCCCCCCAGCTCTGGAAAGTTAGCATATTACCCTCCACCCCCTTGAAGGAGAGAGTGAAGCTCAGAGACTGCAGGTCACACACCCTGGAAGACAGTCAGCAGGCAAAGCTACTCTGTTACTGTTGTCATTGCTGGGACTGTGCATGAAACAATTTCATTTGCTGTATTTTAAATTACATTTTATTAATAAGTAACACATAACCATCGCTTTAAAATTAGAAAGAGGGGCTGGAAAGATGATTACAATCTGCTGCTCCTGCACAGGACCCAGATTTGGTTCCCAGCACCCATGTCAGGCAGCTCACAGCCACCTGTAACTCCAGTTCCAGTGGATCTGACAACCTCTTCCTGCATATGTTTGTGTGCGTCACATGCATGCAAATAAATAACAAGTGAATCTTTAAAAATTAAAATAAATTAAATGTAAAAGAGAACAAAACAGCCAGTAAGATGGCTCAGCAGCAAAGAGGCTTGCTGCCAAACTTGATGAGCTGAGTTTGATCCCCAGCACCTGTATGATGGGAGGAGAGAACAGACTCCTGGAAGTTGGCCTCTGGTGTTTATAAGTGTACATACATGCATGTGCACATACACACATAAAAAATGAATGTCACAATTTTTAAAAGAACAGTAACTAAAATACCGTGGAGCATAGCGTTGCCTTCCTGTTACCTTCACCCCAAGCGGTCTTCCCATGGCTAGAGCTGCCTACCTTCATCGGTGTTCTCTGCGTGACTCATAGAGAGAGTCTAGGAGAATAGCAGATTCCTCTTTTTATATAAATGGGTCAGGTGGTACCTACTGCTCCATATCCCTACCTTTCCCCGGAGCAAGATGCCCCTCAGAGATTCCTTCCTCAGAGCTACATAGTCTTCTCATATTTGCATGTCCTGTCATGTACTCTGGCTTGCAGTGGGCATGGGGGAAACCCAGGCCTCTCCACGCCCATGTCGCCCGCCCATCATCTTCCCTACCACGTGTGGAATTTATTATTATTTTACTTTATATTATCTTATTTTTCTTTGTTGTCGTGGGGATAGAACCCAAGGGCCTGTGCAGGCTAGGAAAGCACTCTGACACCCAGCCATGCCCCAACTCTGGTTCTGTGAAGATGAATGTACTGCCAGCAATTTCAAAGCCATCATCAGCACTGCAGAGCCTTGAACCCAGGCACAACTGGTCCTCAAACCCTGGGAGACAACTGTGAGGTCACAGGGAAGGGTACTGAGAAATCCTTGCACCCTCCCAGCAGGCAGCTACGGAGCCATAAAAACATCTTCTGGAGAACTTTATCTGCTGCTCTACTAGAAGCCCCTGGACAGATGTCATTCGAGAGAAATCAAAGCAATAACACCTATAGGCTAGAGGTAAAAATGAATCTGGTAGGCAACTCTGAAGACCAGGAACGGTTGCAGGTCAACTGGTCAGCATGAGAACCTTCTAGAAATCAGGTTTTACTTCCAGTCACTCACTCACCCAGAGTCAGTCTTCCACATGTACAGGCCGAGGCTACATGGCAATAAAGCACAGAGTGCAGGGAAGGGTGGGGCCCCAGACTTGGACTCCTGGGCTGTTACCAGTCCATTACGTGACTCTGGGCTAGACTCCTTACTTCCCTGAGACACAGTTTCCCTCAGCTATAAAGTAGGGCAGTATGTTCCCCATGCACAGCTATTAGAAGAAAGGGACATGGTACATGGTAACTATTCCTGTGTGTCCAGATCACAGCAGCCAGATGAGCTGTAGGGGAGAAACCATGAGTTTGGCATGTGGAGAGGTGTAGGGTCCCTTACCGGTTCTCCTGGGGGACCTGGCTTTCCATCTCTGCCCTGTTTGCCTTCTTCACCCTGCAAGATAAAAGAAAATTGGTTATTAAATCAAGGATAATTAGAAGGGAATGGCAGCCACCAAGACAAGTGACCCATCCACATCTTTCTGCCTGGTCTCCAGCAGCTTCATGTCCACTTAGCAGCACAGAGGGCATCTCAACCCATAGGCTGGGTCTGATAGTCCAGTTCCTTCCACAACTCCAAGGTTCTAGGCATGGATCTCACAGTAAGTACTTGACATATTGGAAAAACAAAGCCACTTTGCAATAGCATCATGATTATTGCTCTTGATCTGCAGATACCCCAATTGAACATACTCATAAAACCAACATAGGCCCCTAGGTTGTGGCATCTTAAATGAATATGGTGTGAGGGAGATGCAGGAGCTGAAGAAAAGAGGGCAGGCAGCACACTGCATGCAGCAAAGAACTGAGCTGACACTCTGGAATGCAAGGAAAAGGGCCAGGACTATTGTTATAGAACGTTCAGAGGTACCTGACATTTCTTTCCACAAAGTAAAGCTATGATTCCCTCTCCACTAATCCCTCTGCCCCAGCCAGCCTCAGCTCTAGACGGGGCAATCTAATCCCCATGTTTAGTGTAAGTCGATGTTTAGAGCCTCACAAAATGGGAAAGATAAGATAGCCAAAGATGCAATTCTGGGACAGCTGGATTCAGGTTCTGGCACAAAGTGCAGGAAGGCAGAGGGGAAAGAGAGTTCAGTCAGGTACGGCCTGGATCCTGTTTGCACCACGTAGACTCTTAGCTCCCTGGTACCGCTTCTCCCAGAGATAAATGCTAACCCTGCCCTGTAAAGAGCCATGAGTCTCCCATTTGAAAAGATTAACAAAACCAAGGCCGAGGAAGCAGCCACCTTTGGACAGAGAGATGCTGCTGAGATTATACGCTCCCTCCCCACTGCTGCCTTTATCTGCAGGGCCTGGACAGACGGGGTGCCACTGCGGGCAGTGACAGGATGGACTGCTCGTCTACGCTGCTGTCCCATTGCTTCTGGGGTACTTGCTATTTCTTATGAATGGTGCCCCCAGCGTTACTATGTGAACAGCACATAAACCAGGTCATGACTCAGTATTCTCTGCAGTTAAAAGTTCAGCTCCATGCCATTCCTCTCCATGCACGGAAGGTGCAGGAACAAGGATCTAGAGAGCCACACACGGAAAGCAAGCCAGCTTGAGGGAGTGAAGTGCATGGAGGAGAGACAGGAAGCTCAAGGCTGGAAGGTGGCAGAGCCTGGGTCTTCTGATGCTGCCCACTGTTCCTGAACTGCAATGATTTGAGGGGTGCTAGGGTGCTAGGCATGGCTTCCTGAATAACAGAAGTAAATAGGGCTTTTCAAGAGAGAAAAACTGCCTCATAGCCCTGGAGACTTCTTTAATTGGTGTCACCCAGCTTTTCACTTTAAATGAATATGAGTGTACTCATGCCTGCAGTGTATGTGAGGATTTGATGAAATACCACATACACGGAGTGTTTGAAGGAGCATGCATGGCTATTTACATCCTGGAAGCTAGTGTTGGTCCTCGAATGTTAGTGAGCTGGCTGACTCCTATATCTCATAACACTTAACAGAACTGGAATGGGGGAAATCCTTCCTGTCAGTCAGCACATACTTCTGTTTGTTTTCAGGGTCTGGCTTCTACCTAACATACCTCTTCCTGACTCCTGACCACTCTCTCTGACTACATACCTTGACCTTGACTTAACTCTACTGCCACCTCTCTTAGCAAGCCCCAGGGGCCTCCTCATAGTCCAGCCTGGGTGTCCCCTGGGTGTCCATTCTCCAGGTCCCAAGAGCCAATATGGACCCATTTATAATTCAATGCATCCTGCTCTGTGTCAACAGTTTCCTCCCCTTTTATTTGGCTTCTCATGAAACCACAGTCTCCTGGGACTGGGACTTTGAATGACAGATCAGAAACTTACTTTCGTTCACATGCCACTCATGTACCTGGTTCTCCATTCAGCCCAAATTTAGGAAGCTCTGTGCTGAGGAGGAGGAATGAAGATGGACAGAGAAGGAAGAGATGCTCATGTAATAGCCTACTTTATGGGTATTGAACGGGCTGGACTTGGGTCTATTTATGTCTCATTTTATTCCTGTATGCATGTGTACCTGTGTATATAGAAACTACATATGTGTCCACAAAGACCAAAAGAGGGTGCTCGATCCCTGGAGTCACAGGTAATGGTGCGCTTCCTGGTGTGGGTGCTGAGAAGTTATCTTGGATCCTCTGGAAGAGCACCAAGCACTCTCAACCATTGGGCAACCATGTACCAGCCCCTGTTCTTAAGTCCGGCTCTCATTAATACTTAACCCTGCTGAGGGGTCAAGGAACTGTCTCAGGAAGAAATGACATCAGATGGTAGTTTAGGGATAAGTAGATAAGTAGAATGTATTCATGTGTGGAAAGTCCTGCACACACATCCTACCATAGAGAACTCAGTACAGACAGAAGTCATTACGGTTCTCACTGTCCACACAGAAGTCATTACGGTTCTAGCTGTCCACTTAGAAAGCAGAGGATGAGACATCAGGTAGGAATAACTTGATGGAGGAAGGAAAGTAGCTGGGGTGGTCTGTGCAGATTGGAAGGAGTTATGGGGCACAGGTGTGAACAAGCCACAGAAGAAAGATTAGGTCATGAGGACCAGGAAGGAATTCAAAACTATCTCCCCCTCTATACAAAAGCCACAGGGAGGGGGCCGAGCCCAGATAACATGGAAAAGAAGTCATTGTAAGCCTGGTCGTAGGTTAACAATGACAAGAGATACAAGAAAGGGTGGCAAGATGATCAGGACTATGCTGGAAGAGAAGGAGGGGGAGATGACAACAGACAAGGAGAGAAAGTATTGAAAGTAAGAGCTTCAGCCTCAGTGCTGAAGGGTGAAAAGGGAGAGAGAAAAGGGAGGACAGATCGGTTTTAGCAAACAGCACAACTATAACCATGGCTGCCCACCTCATACTAGAGATGGACACAAAATGAAAATTGGGGATTTCCTCTCCTTGACTTTGCCATTGCTAGAATCAAATCACTAGAGATCCCAGCTGGATAGTACACCACTCCCCAGCACTGCAGCTTATCTAGGCAAATGTTCCTGCTTCCCCCATCACTTCAGCTCTGTGTGCTACAACAGGTAAGTCAGTACTCGGGGCTACAGGTTTGTAGGGACAGCTGCACAGGAAAGCCTTCCTCCATCAGCAGCCATGCTTGTTAGAGAGTCGGCTCCAGGAGAGCTCTTCACTCATTCCCACATTTCTTTATTTATTGCTTGCTCTGTGGGGAGACAAGGCTCAACAGAAGCAGATGTGCACACATACAAACTGTACCGAATAATACAAATCCCAATTACACCCCTCTATTCTGTTCTCTAATCTAGCACAGAGGAGGTATCTAATTAGAGATGCTGAATGAATGATACAATCAGATCGATGGATAACAAAAGAAGTTAGCACACCAGCATGGAGATTCAGAATGGGAGGTAGGAGAGGGTCAGAGCCTGTCCTAGCTGAGAAGGAAGCAAGAAGTGATGCCTTGCCTGAGCTGATGCTGAGACTAAAGGCTTCCTCTAAGGGCTACAGTCGTCCAGCATGCACAAAGCTTTGGGCTTGACTCCCAGCATCACTAAACACCAAATCACTATATAGATATACATATACATGTGTGTGTATTATATATATTCTTACATATACACATATACAGCAAATTGAAGGAAGAAAATGATGAATCAGGAGCTAAGGATGTAGCTTGGTGATAGAGTGTTCGCCTCCTATATGTGAAGCCCTACTTTCCATTCCCAGCACTCAGGGACTCAGGCATGAACCAGGAAAAAAGGCAACCAGAAGTCATTCTTTTCAGGCAGAAATGAACAGGCAAAAGTCCTGTGTCCTGGAGAGATCAAGTGTGTCAAGTCTGAGAAATCAACAGTCAGTGTGGCTAAAATAATAGAGGAACACATGGGAGCCGGGCCAGGGCGCTGTGGCCAATCGACCGCAAATGGTCATTCTCACTGGAGAAGGCCTCCCCATCAGACTTTATTATAAGCACACTGGAGATCTCAACCCTATCAACGTGTACATTAAATAGAGAATAAACATTTAAGGTTAGTTTTTCAGTTTGTATTTAAAAAAAAAAAACCCTTAGCAATTATTACAGTGTGCCAATTAAAACCCCACTCTAGAGTGTCATCCTAAGGCTAGGCATAGAAATTGCCCACTGTGTGTTTCTAGTGAATAAGAAACTCCAATCCTGCCTGAGGAACTATTGAAAAGCCACAGCTGCTGGCAAGGAGTCAGTCTATTTTAAGGGTGTGACTCTTGGTAGGTTAATCAGGCTCCAGTGGATGCACCCACACCAAAGGACATTTGGGGACACAAATTAGACTCTACAGGCCTTAGCATACATCTATCTATAGATAAATAGAGAAATAATATATAGGTAAGTAGGTAGATGATAGATATGATAGGTAGATGACAGATGATAGATATAGTTAGGTAGATGATAGATAATAAAGAGATTATTGATAGATGTTAGATAATAGATTGATAGATAATAGATATAGATAGATGATAGATTTATTGATAGATAAATAGATAGGTTATAGATGATAGATAGATAGATAGATAGATAGATAGATAGATAATAGATGATAGAGTACATGAAATTTGGTGGAGGATAGTAAGGTGATGCAGACAGGAAAAGAGATCTAAATATAATCAGAATAAAGTGAAATTCACAAAATTTAATGAAACATTAAACATAAAGTTTATGAGGCAACAGGAAAATACCCCATATGTAATGCTGCATCCATTGGACATATTATAAATTTCATGAATATTTAACAGTAGTTCTGGAAATTAAAACAAACATTTATATGTATGTGTATATTTATATACATATATGGGGAGAGAGAATAAGACCTATTTAAATCAATAAGAACCCATCAATTTAAGCATGAAGGACTTGAAGGTCTGCCCCACCAAGGTCTAGTTGTCTTGGATGAAAAACAGGATAGTGATTATTTTTCCTCTAATTTTCTAAAACACCATAAAATCCATGCTGCCTTACCGTAGCACATTGACTGCAATGGAGCACATAGATCTCACAAAGCCTAGAATATTTCCTACTTGTTTATGAACAAAACTTGCTAAGCCTTGGCCTATACACTCTTTAGTGGATATGGATGGACTCAGCCTTCCTTTCACAATGGCAGAACTCATTCTTTTAGGGAGGACAGAGGATTTTAGGTCAGGGTCTCATGTACTCCAGACTGGCTTTAACTCCTGCTTCTACCTCTCCAGAGCCGTGATTATGGGTGTGTGACACCATACCTTGTTTATTTTCATGAAGAGAAACCAGACTCTTAAAAAGTGCTACTTGCCAGGCGTGGTGGCACACGCCTTTAATCCTAGCAGATCTGGGAGGCAGAGGCAGGCACATCTTTATGAGTTCAAGGCCAGCCTGGTCTACAGAGTGAGTTCCAGGACAGCTGGGGCTACAGGGAGACCCTGTCTTGAAAAGACCAAAAAAAAAAAAAAAAAAAAAGTGCTACTTACTGGGATTCCAGGGATTCCTGGAGGGCCTTGGGGACCAGGAGGACCTTCTTTCCCCTGAAAGATCCAAGACATAAACACAGGATGAAATATTTGATCAACTCTTCTAGAAAGGAATGATCTCATACGGGGCTGTCCTGTGAGCTGGGAGGACAAGAAGCCAGGGGTGCACCTGCAGCAGCCTCCTTCCTTCATGGGTAGTAACCCCCTCCAAAGTGGACATATCCTCAACAGAGCATGCTCACCCAGTATTGGCTAGGGGAATTCACCATTAGAAAGCCCTGGAAGATTTGGGGCTTGAGAACTTATGAGACTTGGTGCAGATCCAACTCCTCATTCATCCCCAGTCCCACACACAGCCTCATATCACAGGATACTACACCTACAGGACCCAACACAGAGCGCTGATCAGGAGCTGTATATAAGACAAACTTTGTTATTTTCATTGTTTTTATTTTAAGAGATTCCTTAACCCTTAACCAGAAATAGACAGTTACTGTCTCCTCCATGAAATATATGTACTATTTTGAAAGTTTTGTCAAATTGAATTAATTAGCACATTCTGTTCATCAGTATAGCCGTCACCCAGGGTGTCTGAATCAGCTCAAGGTAATCAGTGTCACTTTTCTGATCACACAACCCAGCTTCCTACTGAGCCGTCTCTACTGTGAGTATGTAGAGGCCGTGACAGCTTTAAAATCTCCTACCAGTGGCTTTGTGAGACAAAATTCTGATGCCAAGTTTCACATTCTAATCCCATAAAATGCAGTATTCTAGAGGGTTGGGGTTTTATCCTCAAAAGTGAAAAGAAGCAAAAGTTTGTATTTCACATTTATACAAATTTTATATGCTTTCAGTTAAAAATGGCCCTAATAAGAGACAAAACACACTTCCTCTATAAGTACTATTTATACTTAATATGAGCTCCATGAATGAGTTTTTCCAAATATGAAAAGCAAATGAAAGACAGCAGCAATGCATGATTAAGATGCTGAGGGATTTTTTGAAATAATTTTACAGACACATGAGAGTTGGTGAAGAAAAGATCATGCTCTAGGCTTTTCATTGGAAAAATTTACAAGTATTCATTCTTCATATCAATGTAGGGAAGTTTCTCTTTAGTCTAAAAAACACTAGAATGCTACAATGTGTTTTTGTATTGGCCTCAAATTTGGTGTAAGCTGTGCCTTTTACAGTATTAACATGTGAGGTGTTTAGGCTTGTCTGGATACACTGCTACTCTGATCTATGCCAAATAATCAATCCAATAAAAGAGAGCATTCATCTCTCTCCTGTTACAGCATCTGCCAACACACATGCAAATAAAGTTGATATATTTTATCAGGATGAGACAAATATTTAATCAGCACTAGAGAATTTAGAGAATTTAAAAAAATTGATATTGGAGCATTCTGGATTCCTTTCTAGATGTTTCTTGTTCCTAAGACCTTAGATAGAAATAACAGTGACTCAGGAACAGGATCAGCAATCTCTGGCCCTCTATTTTTATAAATAAAGTTTTACTGGCAATAAAATCATACTCATTAGCTTATATCTATGGTTCATGCTGCCTTGCCATGGGTGAGTTGAGTAATTGTAACTCAGAACCCAAGTGTTTCCTATTTGATGCTTTATAGCCAGTTTGCTAAGCCTTGGCCAATATCATTATATGATGCTTTCAGGTGAGCAAGGGCAAGTCCAAGTGAAGACTGCCTCCTGACTCCCTGACCACATAAATACTTCTCTAGTATCTAGAAAGCAGTTCAGTTGGCAGAGACCAGGAGCTGAACACAGTAGACAGATACTCTACCCAGCCTCTACTTGCACATTCCAGCACACTGACCAGCCCCACAGTCTCCTAGACCACTTTGGCCCAGCTGGCATAACTATTTTCTCTTCAACACCAGAGAGGAGGTGAAAGCTCACAAATTCACATGGGGCTTTCCACACAAGTTTGTTTGTATCCATCATTTGCTGTGGTCATGAAATCAACCCATTTAAATATTTACTAAGTAACTCATTGAAATCTGGCAGAAAACAAAAATTAATTATCTTTTATGGGAGTTTAGTCTTGGCTTTGGAAATATGAGTCCCTCACTGAAATATAAGATACTATACAATATCAGCAAAAACTTAACAATCTAAAGTTCTATATCCATATCACTTCAGAGCTGTTTTTATATCCTCAAACCACTTATAGTAGCAAACAGCAGATATATATATATATATATATATATTATGTTTTATAAGAATGACTATAAAAGATGGTATCTGGGGGTTCAGCCTCAGACTGCTGATATTCCTATCATGTCAAAAAATGGCAAATAGTTCATGGGTTTTAATTCAAAACACATGAGCATAGGCTGGTATGAACTATTTGTATCCTTCTTACCTACCAGACACTGTTTCACCTAAGAAAAATTTTGCCACATCCTTTATGTTAATGTATCAGGACTGTGAACAACTTTAACTGCTGCCATAACTTACCAAGGGG
The DNA here is from genome assembly GCA_009823505.1 of Rhizomys pruinosus. Lineage (NCBI taxonomy): Eukaryota > Metazoa > Chordata > Mammalia > Rodentia > Spalacidae > Rhizomys > Rhizomys pruinosus. The sequence continues at coordinate 1,090,239 of VZQC01012951.1, forward strand.
TCCCATTATAGAATCAAAGTCTTATTTAATACAGCTTAATTTGTAGCAATATAATGATTTTATATCGAGGCTCTGTATCTTAGTCTCCTCAGGCAAGCAGTCCATTAGTTTTATTGGGAAAATCTTTTATAGTCTGAGAATCAATAAAAAGCTGCCTGAAGTGTTTTCCATCCTGGGATTTATGCATGAGTTGCTTCAAAAGGATTGACCACAAGATGATCCTACACAGTTACTTCTTAGTTACTCTGTCTCAACACTCTGCGGTGGGCTGGGGTGAAATAGTGGAAAGAATACTGGACTGATAGTTTTCAAAATGACTTAAGTCCCAAGTTGGACATTAATTTCCTGTGTGTTTGTTCACTAGGCTGTACTTGTCCACACCCGAAGGTTCCTTCTTGCACATGAACTTGCCAAAGACCCCAGAGCACACTGACCTCTGTGCCAGTCTGGGACTGTGACAGTAAGATTCCTGTAACCAGCTAGCATTTGTCTCTGATTCCCTTAATGATATGGAACTTTGCTTCTCCAGGCTCAGTTTCCTTGTTTATGAAATGGGTATAAAGATTCAAGCCTTTTCTCAGTGGCAGGGCTGAAAGGAGCAGGAGCAGCCAGATGGGACAAGGGACAGGAATGGAATGCATGGCCTTTTAAATGCCAGGCATGTATTCTACGAGTACCATGCCTCTTAACTTGCATTGCCATTTCTGCTAATGTGTTTCTAGCAGGTTCTTGCAATGAAAAGAATTCTGGATTTTAGAATAAAAAGCATTGAGCCTAAATGCTGAATGCATCAGCTATGAACTGGAGACCATGGCAATGACCTTTCTTATTTTCAGAGTCCTTTGCAGTAATGGCGATAAGAGCTGCTTCCTGCATGGTATGTACCTGGGTCATGTGAGCCTCTCCACTCACCTATGCTTGCTCAGAACAGAAACTACTCTGCCAGGGAGAGAGGGAATGTGTTGGAGCTTGTTTTCATTGGGGCTGTGAGTTCCAGAATCACAGATCTCCATATCTTTTCATCAAAACTTTCATTTTTATATAGGAGTGGTGGGGCACACCTTTAATACTACCACTGCAGAGGCAGAGTATCAAGGCCTGCCTTGTCTACATAGCAAGTTCCAAGTCAGCTGGGGACTCAGGAAAATGCTGTCACAACCCCCCCCCCCAAAAATACCCTTCATTTAGTGGCAAAGTAACCAGACATCCAACAAAAAGCAACCTATCCTGTATTTTCTCTGTAGAAAAAGCACAGAAGTGAACAGAACCCTAGGAAGGTGTGGGCCCACCAAGCAGAAAGCAGCAGAGCAGGGTTGGCAAACATAGGTTCTAGAAAGGTGGACCTAAGGATGACTCCATCCCTCACAGAACTTACCGGTAGCCCTTGAATTCCTGGTGGTCCAGAAGCTCCTGCAATTCCATCTGCTCCCTAAAAAGAGAAGCAGAGGGCAAGATTCGTGTGCAATTGGACTGCAGCCATGGGCCAGGTTCGTGTGCAATTGGACTGTGGCTATGGGCCAGGTTCGTGTGCAATTGGACTGCAGCTATGGACCAGGTTCGTGTGCAACTGGACTGCGGCCATGGGCCAGGTTCATGTGCAATTGGACTGCGGCTATGGGCCAGGTTTGTGTGCAATTGAACTGCAACCATGGCCAGGTTTGTGTGTAATTGGACTGTGGCCATGGCCAGGTTCGTGTGCAATTGGACTGCAGCCATGGGCCAGGTTTGTGTGCAATTGGACTGCGGCCATGGGCCAGGTTCGTGTGCAATTGGACTGCGACCATGGCCAGGTTCATGTGCAATTGGACTGCGGCCATGGGCCAGGTTCATGTGCAATTGGACTGCGGCCGTGGGCCAGGTTCGTGTGCAATTGGACTACAACTTTGGGCTGTGCCTTCTGAGTCCTCTTCCCCCTGCCCAAACCAGACATGTTTCCATGGTGCTGCTGGCTTCCCATGAGGCCTGTCTACTCTATGGGATACCATGACATTAGAAGAACAACCATATTTCAGGAAAGGACAAGGCACTGACCAGCCATCCCTCAACATTAGGGAATCATCTCACTTCATAGTGGACATGTCCAGATAATGTTGAGGGGGAGAACATATTAGTACAGAAACCAGTGAAAGAACACCCAAGTCTATCTTCCAGAAGATCAGGAAGAGAATCAGGAATCAACCCAGGAAGGGGGAGAGGTGCAGGCAAGTACACGGAAGAATTCTACACAAGTAAGAAGGCCGTGTCCAGGGTGAGCGTGCTTCTAGGTGTCGTTCCCTCTGCCTATGCCCTTCCCCTGTGGACCCACAGGATCAACTTGGTCATCAGTTTCTCAGAGAGAATTTTGTTGCCCTTAAAGCTCAGAAATACAAGTTCTGGCCCTTTACCACCTTTGGTGATGTCATTCCCCTTTAGTGGATTTTCTTTTTCTTTTTTTTTATCGTCTGTGGTGCATGCTAACATCTATCAGCTAGTGCTTGTTGACTTTGAATTTGTTTACTGTCTGTCTCCCTCTTCTCACACCCCACTTTTACATCACAAATTTCATGTTTTTCCTCTTATTTCCTTCCTGGGAATGTAAATAACACCTAGAATATATTGGATATTCAGTCAATATTTCTTGAATAATTGGCTGGAGCAAGGGAAGAACTAGCTGGGAGCTAAAGGCAGAAATTCTTTACACTAATTTACACATCTTCTTCTCCTAGCATTCATAAAGCTGTGTGTCATCTCTAAGCTTTGGTTTCATTCTCCTAAAGGAGAGAAATCACCCAAACCCTAAGACAGGGAAATGAAAAGGTTTTGATAAAGTACTTAGTAAAGAACAGACAGATTGGCTCAGACTGACCCTCAAACTTGGACTTCTGGGTGCAGATTATGCAACCTAGGACAACCCCATCCCAGGGCCTTTTTGAAATGAAAAAAAAAAAAATACAGCAACAATCATGTCAGTTGTTGAGTGGATTGAAAAAGACAACACACAGGAAGAACTGGCCATCACTGGAAACATCTTAAAGACTGCACACAGGGCCATGTAACACATGTGTCTCTCATCCATCTGAAGACTGGGGACACAGTAGCTGTTAGCTAAGCATGTAATATTGCATAAGCAACTTCTCAGGATTTTATTGATATCTATCCAGGAGCTTTTACTTAATGTATTTAAATGTGCCTACTGAGTGGTTATTTTTGCAAGTCCGAGGCATGTTGTAGGAATATAGAAGTAACTGTATCATGGTTTTGGGCCTCAAGGAAACCTGATGAAGCAGATATAGGATATTTTCTATGGATTGCAAATCCAGAGGCAGAATGTAGTTTGATTTTCCTTTCTTTAGAAACAATCTAAGAAGCCAGGTAATGTTCATGAACTATAAGGATATCAATAACACTTAAACAAATAGCATGAGGAGTTTCTTATTGAAATGACACACCTAGTCCAAAGCTATCAGAATAATATAATTCTCTCTCAAATTTGTACTTTTCTACATAAAATTAACACAAATTTCTAGCTCCCTAGATTTGGGTAAATTAGAATGATATGCTTGTCAGGAAGGTCGTTAAACATTTTATCTGGAAGAAGGATGCTGACTGAGAAACATAAAATAAGTATTAGAAGAGGTTTATGACTTGGTGCCTAGATCATTGGGTACCCTGAACAGGGCCCGACAGACACTAACCACTTCAATGCATAAATGACCAGGCTGGTTAGTTTTTCCCTCTTGAGCTGCTTCTGTGGGACTGGCCACTAATCAATCCTGAGAGAGCTGACTCAGCACCCCAGCTCAGAACAATTAGCAAGCAATACAAGCATTGTCACAAAACAGAAGCTCAGTGAGCATCTGCTAAGCAAGCTGAAAACATTCCTCAATTGGAGCCAGACACACTAGCTTCTGATTAGGGCTGTCTCCGTGTCTCAGACTCATCATTTAGCACAAAAATCCAAAGCCAGGAACTGTGATGGCTGTCACAAAGATATGTCATTGCAATTTCTGGTGAGGTGGGACTGGACTTCCTTTGCTCTGCCGCTGGGGTCTAGGGTATGGATTATCAGCGTGAAGAAGGGAATCCCCCTCTTTTAACCCAATGTCCATTCTCTGGGTTCCTCTGCTGACAGGTTCACAGGGAAGTTAAACTTGCCAGAACTTGAGGGTATTCACTAATGAACTGATTTTTAGTAAACTCAGTTGTCTCTCAAATGTTCCCCTTTGATTAATGCTAAACAGTTTCTCAATGCACACCAGAGTACCTCCTCTGTTTTTCCTTTCCCTGATGTTCACGTCTCACAGTATCCAATAATATATGCAAATACAACATAAATCATACAACATGATCTACCAAGTGAAATTATAAAACATGAAAGAATTGTAAACTTCCATGCAGATCAGTGGCAGAAAACTGGTGGATTCCATACATATCCTTCACGAAAGTGTATGTGGCAGAGCGATACCAGGTTGGATCTGAGGCTGAGGAACTTAAAAGCTCTTAACATCAGAGATTCTAGGAGTAGGAAGATCTGTGACTACCAAAGACCTAAGGTAAGCTTTCTGAAAAGCTGGGAATGCTTTTAACTCCATGCAGATGATTTACCTGCTTATGGACTTGCTGTAGAAGTTATCATGAAAGTAATAAAAGTGCTATTTTGTGTTCTCAGATGATGTTATTTAAAACATAATTTTTACTTTCTTTTTTAACAAATAACTGTTTATTAGTACTTTTTAAAAAAAATCTTGACTTGTTCAGTCAACTAACACATGGTCACAATTAGAAGTGAGTGAGATGCTTTATAAAAGACAAAGCTGGGGCTGCAGAGATGGCCTAGCAGTTAAGAGCATCAACCGCTCTTACAGAGGACCCGGGTTCGATCCCCAGCACCCACAAGGCGGCTAAGAACCGTCTGAAACTCCAATTCCAGGAGAACCCCAGTTCCAGGGGAATCCAACACCCTCTTCTGACCTCCACAGCATTGCACGGCACGGGTGCACAGACCTGCATACAGACAGCACATTCATACACATACAGAAATAAATAAAATTTAAAAAAAATTAAAAAAAAATTTTTTTTAATTAAAATTAAAAAATTAGAAAAAGCTGGGGCCGGAGAGGTGGCTCAGCAGTTAGGAGCACTTGCAGTTCTTACAGAGGACGCAGTTTTGTTCCCAACACCAAAGTCAAGTATATAAGTCCATTTCCAGGGGATCCAACTCCCTTTTCTGGACTCCTTGAACATGCAGAAACATGTACAAACACAGAGACACACAAACATACACAGTGATAAAAACTAAAATACGGCTTTAAAATATAAAAGACAAAGCAAGCTTAACTTTCATAGTTTAACTTCATAATTCTCACTAACCCTCTTTTTTGCAACCTATTATGAAACTCTTGTTTCAGTTCTATATGTGCTGCCTTTCAAGGGCTTGCAGACACTGACAGGGGCCTTGTTCGCAAGGCCTAGAAGACAGAGATTTGCGGAGATATCATGGACATCTCAGGGGTCCTAGGCTAGGCAGGGCCAATAACGCTGCTTGTTGTCATGGCTGCTTCAACAAATCCATGAGCTGCATCAGAGTGGGCTCTGAGCAGAAAGGCAACAAGGCTCATCTGTGGGAAGAAAGATGCCGAGGTCCTGAGTCCATGTGCAAGCCAGAGCTATGACAAAAGCAAGGAAATTCACCTCAGTAAACAGATGATTTTTTATTTATTTTTTATGTTTATGAATGTACTGTCTGCGTATAGGTTTGTGCACTCATGTCATACGATGCCACAGAGGTCAGAAGGGGGTGTCAGATTCCCCTGGAACTGGAGTTAAAGATGGTTCTCAGCCACTGTGTGGGTGCTGGGGATCGAACCCGGGTCCTCTGCAAGAGCAGTTGGCACTCTTAACAGCTTAGGCCATTTCTCTAGCCCAGTAAACAGATGATTTTAACAGAGTATGTTTTAGCTATCAAGTAACAAGAGACAGAGAATAACTATGAATGGCTTAAAAGAATAAAAGTAAACAATCTGTAGTTATCATTATTGGTCTTGATTATGATGCATCAGGGGAAATATGGGGTCATTAAGCATTTTCAGTTAGCATGAACAGAAATCCTAAACCTTGAAATTCTGTTTTCCCCCTTCCTTACCAATGGCTCCCAGCCCCAAGATCACCCTTATCCCCCTGTCCTTCAAGGTTATTCAAGTCACTTGACATTCACTACAGATGCTGTGACCTGTTCACTTCCTTCTCCTCCCTGGGCACTTGAAATTAATTCCATTCCTTCAGATAAGATAGGCCCATCATGACGTCATCTCCAGGGACTATGGACACATACTCCAATGTTAAGAGCAAATGATAACTGTCATTAGAGGATCTACTTACTGGTGGCCCAGGATTCCCTGGAGGGCCCATGAAGCCGGGAACTCCAGGGTGACCCTAGAAAGATACAAAAGGTAATTCTTTAGGTGACTCCCAAAATGTTTTCTACCTTCAACAAATATCAACTTTTATAAAACAAGCAACAATTTGATTTCTAACCCCGGTAACATCTTGGTTGAGTGTGCTGTAAACAAAGGGTCACTTTTTCTTGCTTTCTTCTTTAAATTTCTTTTTCTATTTTTTTGGGGGGGTCTTTTCTTTTCGGGGGTCTTTTCAAGACAGGGTCTCCCTGTAGCCCCAGCTGGCTTGGAACTCACTCTAGGACCAGGCTGGCCATGAACTCACAGATATCCACCTGCCTCTGCCTCCCAAGTGCTAGGATTAAAGGTGTGCCCCACCACACCTGGCAATTTATTTTTCTTTTATGCGCATGATCATTTTGCCTGCATTTGTATAAGAGCACCATGTGACTGCAATGCCTATGGAGGCCAGAGGGAGGATTAGACAGCCTGGAACTTGAGTTAGAGACAGTGGCTAGCTGTCATGTGGGTGCTGGGCAATGAACCCAACCAGGTCCTCTACAAGAGCATCTGGTGCTCTTAACCACCGAGCCATCTTTCCAGCCCAAAGAGTCTGTTTTTCATGTATCATTAGAAACTCTTTACAGGCAACAGCTGACAGTATTTACAAAAACAAATATGTTTTGTAAGTGGATTTGAATCAGAATAATTTGGGATTGTGGGGGAAATGCATAGGGAAGAGGTTGAGGATATAGATAAAACCAGGAGGGGATGCATCCTAGAGCCCCTGTAGCTAGCTGAAGGTACAGGAGGGGTTGCATCCTAAAGCCCCTGTAGCTAGCTGCAGGTACTTGAGGGTTTATTGTATTACACTCCCAACTGTGCATATATGTATGCAGTGTCCCCGTAAGAAAAAGAATTAAGGTAAGGACACATATAAACTCATACATGTCCCCTAGCATCTACAAGGGTTGGTTCCAGGATATCCTCACTCAGAATTCTTACACAGAATGACATATGACATACACAGCCCCTTTCATATATTTTGAATCAGCTCTAGGCTACTTGTAATATATACTGCAAGGGAAAACTTTTAACAAATCATTAGGCCATATAATTCCAGGAATAACAGAGAGGGGAAAGTGGGGGTTTTTGTGAGTGTGTGTGTGTGTGTGTGTGTGTGTGTGTGTGTGTATTTTCAGTCGTGACTGGTTTAGTCTATGGGCATAAAACCTGAGTATGTGAAGGGCTAAATGTACATCTATACCCATATGTAGCCTTCTGTGTGCATGTGTCTGCATGCACATGTGTGTAGAGAGGCCAAAGGTCAATCTCAACTATTATTCTTCAGGTACCATCCACCTTTTAAAACTATTTTTGATTTATTTATTTTTATTGTGTGTGTATGAGTGTTTGCCTACATGTGTGTAAGTACACCTGTGTTGTTCAAAACCTGAGGAGGCCAGAACAGGGTACTGGGTCTCCTGGAACTGGCACTATGGGCAGATTTGAGTGGCCATGTAGGTGCTGGAACTGTAACTCAGGTTGTGCTCTTAACCACTTAGCCAACTCTCCAGCCCTAACATCCACCTTTTTGAGACAGAATCTCTCTGTACTGGAACTCACCAAGTAGTACAGCCTGGGGGCCAGACAGCCAACCTGTCTCACCCTCCCATTGCTGGGATTACATCTGTGTGCCGCCACGTGGCTTGCTTTTCCACATAGCTTGGGGGTTGAATGCAGAACCCCTGCTGCAAAGCAAGCATTTCACTGGCTGAGCTGTCACCCAGGGCCCATATATGTAGCCTTTTATGTGTGTGTATATATCTGCCTAACAGAAATAAATTTGGAATAATTGGATGATGACACCCATGCTTTGGCACTATTACACAACAATCCATTTCCTCACATGGCACATCCTGCATAGTACAGAACGAGTCATTCAGTCTATACTCATTCTTCTGAGCTCAGTGTTTGGCCACTAACATTGAGTCTAGAACAGAAATGATAAAACACAAGTAAGCCTCAGGAAGGAAATTACTTGTCTCCCCTGCTCCTCCCTGGCCAAACACAGGAAAACATAAGCTTAATACTCAGGACAAAGCACAGAGTGTACTGTGCAAACAGGCCAAGCTTGCCCTGATAACCTGAATATAGACCATGTCTCTACATATGAGGATCAGGCCTTACGTGCAGGTCTCATAAGGCTACTTGAGGACCCACATTCCCTGAGGACAGGATCACCTATGCTACTGTACATCTCAGATTCTGGAGCAAAGTCTGGCTCGGAGTCAACTGCCATAAGCACTGGGCTGAGATGCAGAGCAGTGCAAAAGCAGAAAGAGAGGACTGGTGGTAGAGCAGGAAAGAGAAGGAAGGGGGGATAGCAGTGGGGTGCACAGGGGACAGAGAAGGAAGGGGACAGGACAGCAGTGGGGTACACGGGGGACAGAGAATGAAGGGGACAGGACAGCAGTGGGGTGCACAGGGGACAGAGAAGGAAGGGGACAGGACAGCAGTGCAGTGCACAGGGGACAGAGAAGGAAGGGGACGGGACAGCAGTGGGGTGCACAGGGGACAGAGAAGGAAGGGGATGGGAGAGCAGTGCAGTGCACAGGGGACAGAGAAGGAAGGGGACAGGACAGCAGTGGGCTGCACAGGGGACAGAGAAGGAAGGGGACGGGACAGCAGTGGGGTGCACAGGGGACAGAGAAGGAAGGGGACAGGACAGCAGTGCGGTGCACAGGGGACAGAGAAGGAAGGGGATGGGACAGCAGTGCAGTGCACAGGGGACAGAGAAGGAAGGGGACAGGACAGCAGTGGGGTGCACAGGGGACAGAGAAGGAAGGGGACGGGACAGCAGTGGGGCACAGGGGACAGAGAAGGCAGGGGACAGGACAGCAGTGGGGTGCACAGAGAAGGAAGGGGACAGGACAGCAGTGGGGTGCACAGGGGACAGAGAAGGAAGGGGACAGGACAGCAGTGGGGTGCACAGGGGACAGAGAAGGAAGGGGACAGGACAGCAGTGGAGTCACAGTGGCCCCTCAGTTGGCACCACTCCCCCCAGATCAAGGCTGCCCTGAGCTGGCTAGCAGCACTAGATAGAGGACAGCAAGGAGGAAGTGCTCAGATCCACAGGAAGAACAGTTTCCCTGTCAGTATCACCCTCACACGTTTCTGAAGAGGGATCCAGCTGAGAGTGGGCACTGACCACTCTAGGGTGCTGTGAAGCAGATCGAGTTAGCATCATGGGAGTAAAATAAAGAAGATGCAGCTTAAGAAGTGGTAAGGAGGAATAAGGGAGGTATTTCTTAAGGATGGGGCACCATTTTTAGGAGGAAGAAACGTTTGGTAGAGAGCAAGAAAAATTGGGAAGAGGGGGCTTCCTGGGCTGGCCAGGGAAGGAGATCACAGAGCAGAGATGGTGAGGCGGCTCCCTGGGCTGGCCAGGGAAGGGAGATCACAGAGCAGAGACGGCAAGGTAGAGATGCTGAGACTGAGATGGGAAAACTCTTCTGCAGGCACAGAAGAGGCCAGGTGCTGTCAGGTGCAGTCAGGTGGATGCTGCTGAGAGAGAAGTCCTTCTTCTGGTGAGAGGTCCATTATGAAAGAAACTGACTTTTACCTGATCACCCTTCTGTCCGACCTCACCATCCACACCACGGTCTCCTGGGCTCCCCTTGGAAGGAAAAAAATAAATAAGTCAACAGAAATTTCACTAGAGAAAAGACAAAAGAGAATTTTATTGTTGTCATCTATCCAGCCCTCAAACTCTTTACCAAATTATTGCTGCATGCCAAGTATGGTGCCAGTGGACAGGAGCGAGTCCTGCTTAAAAGATTGCTGCTGAAACTGCTAAGCTGGTTTGGGGTGTCGGGGCAGGAACATAAGGAAACAAGGCTTGAAGACAGATAGGACTCATTTGTTTATGAGCCTAGTGTGTCACTCATGAATCTGGACATAGTGCCAGATGGCATTTACCACCAGGATAGATTACATCTCTGATTATGACTGTGAGCACAGTGAGAGGTAGGCCAGATGGCTCAGGCTCGGGGGAAGAGAAAGTCAGGTGCAACCTGGAATCTTCTAGAAGAATGGGACAAAAAAAGGAGCAAAAATGACTGTGCATCTTGAAGAATAGGTTTGTGAGGAAGGGGTGGAGATTGTGGGGACCAGCAGCCTTGAACACTGTGCTTCGAGGGAGACTTCTTCCACACACATGTACCTGACACCCTCCTATTAGTTATGGGACATGAAGGAGCCACACAAACTCTTAGATGGTAGTTTTCTTAATTACCAATGACAACAAAAGGATGAAATGCCCAGATAAAACAAGTAGATGACACGTGGAAATGATCATGCCCAGAGCTCAGAGGACAGAGGGGACTCATAACTATTGCTTACAGTTGCCTTTGCTGATTTGCACCTCAATCCCGACTTTGTCACTTGTATATCACTGAGACCTTGGGTCTGTCTACTTAGATCTAAATGAGAGTAGTGGTAAGGGCAGGTCTGTTTCAGAGCTACATTCAGTGGAAACTAAATGCCCTAAACTCTATGGAGCTTAGACTAATGACAGGCTTTGGTGATGTGGCATAGTAAACACCTGCTGCCACCCATCATCATTATTATCACCTGATCATCCTTTACACCATCATCATCACTATCACCATGGTCACCACACTACGATCATCACAATCATCACCTCCATCAGCACCCTTGCATGATTACATTGCCACAGTCACCAAGACACTTAGCTACACAACAGATCAGAATTATCCTTGTAGACTAACCCTAAAAGTATGACTCATAGATTTTAAAGTCTTCTCCGTCACCCAACCTGGTCCTTAATTTGCTTTTTATATTTTTCTTTCTTCCTGCTTTTTCTCCCTTTTTAAAAGACATAGTTTCCCAACACCCATATTGGCCTCAGATTCATTATGTAGTTGAGGATAGCTTTAAACTCTTGACACTCCTGTCTCTATTTCCTGAGTGCTGAGGTTTCAAGCATATGCTACCACATCAAGACTACTTATCAGGTCTTTTGTTTCTTTGGTTTTGGTGGGTTTTGGGGGGGGGGGTTGAGACAAGGTCTTAAACTGTTTGGAACTGTGTAGCCCAGGATAGCCCTGAATTCATGACTCCTTAGGGTTTAGAATACAGGTAAGAGCTACCTGGCTTTGCAAGATGAGGTCTTACCCTGTATTCCAGGCTGGACTGGGAATCACTATGCAAACAGGGCTAGCCTCAAATCTGAGTCAATCCTCCTGCCTCAGCTCTTCAAGTGCTAAGATTACAGAAGTAAGCCACCACACCATGCATGCTTACTGTGTTAACAAAAGTATTTCAATAGACTGTGAGCAAAAGCATTTCAGTTATTTTAAAGTAATTCACTAAGCTCTAAAACAAGAAACAAAACAACCAAGTTTTGTTTCTACCCTTCGTTATCTCTACATTCTCAAGCAGGTAATATTCCTTCTGGGATTCCAATCTGTCCATCTAGGAGGATTGGGAGGGTCCAAAGCTCTGCAGTTCTCTCACTGAAATGTCAAGTCCAGCCCTCTTTCCATCTAGCCCACGGCAGTACACAGCAGTTCACTGATGCAAATCATGGATGCTGCATTACGGTACTCCCTGGACAGTGCTGAGAGTGTTGGGTAAGTTATGCTTATTAGGGTTAAGTGTCACTGCTTAGAGGAGGGGGAGACAGACTCAGGGGGAAACCATTACACCATCACCTTCGCGTTCGATTGTGTCTAATGCCGCTAGATCGCAAAGCTGTACTCTGCAGGTGCTTTGTCAGCAATAAAAAATGCCACAGAGGAGCACACAGATACCATAATGTTTATTACCATGGCCTTAAATGTAAGTGGTTTCCTTTCAAATCCCGGTCCTCAGCCTGGCTGTAGACGGATTTCATCACTCACCTGGCAACAATGAACATGTCAGTGTCTCAAGACCACCACAGTTGTTCCTGCCTCTGTGCCCACCACAGTCGAAGATCAGAGCAAACACAGCCACCCCCAAGCCTGACTCATTTCCTTCCGGAAAGAGGGCTGACATTTGTGAAGCCCCTACTTTGCCGGGCACTCTGCCAAGGTTTTCCACATGAGATCCTGTTACATGCAGCTCTTTGTCTGTATCCTGAACTGATGCCAAAATACAGAATACATCTATAATATCGAAGTTAGCCAGTAAAGCTGCTTTGACATAGGGGAGCATCATAGGCTGATAAGAAATCTGAGCTAAGCATAGCACCACACGCCTGTAATTCTAACACAGGCATGGAGGGCTGGAGGACACAGAGTTCAAGGTCACCCTCAGTTACATAATGAATTCAAGGCCAGTCGGGGCAGTGAGAACCTGGTTCAAACACAGACACACACACACACATATATATACACACACACACTATCACACACACACACACACACACACACTCAATCAGTCAATCAACCAATCGATAAATATCCATCAATAAGCAATCTGAAGACCTAAAGTCACAGAGGATAATGCAGGCCAGTCTGTCTGATTAGCAAATATCCAAGCTCAGTCTCCATGACCAAATTAGTTTCCTGGCTCCTTCCTGAGGCTGTGATGCTGGGTCCTGGTGGCTTATGGTGTCATGAGATTTGCAATAGGGTGGAGAAGCCAAGGTCAAGCACACTGACAGTAGATCAGGCATAGAGTTGTACACCAGAGATAGAACAATAGAGGAAAAAAGCCATCAATTCTGTCACCCTGAATTTTTATCCATGGAAAGTTAATGGTTCCTCTTACTAACCTGTTTCCTTTAGATAACTACTGAGGAAATTTTGTAAAGGCTTAATCCTTGCTGCTCGAAATAAGAGACTAGAACAGTACACTACACTACACTACACTACACACACACACACACACACACACACACACACACACACACACACTTTTCTTAAGGGACCCATGCATTGCAGAGTTAAGACCAAGTATCTGGCAAGACCAACCAAAAGAGTAGATCTATGTTGGCTCATGGCTTCAGAGATTTTCATTCATCATGGTGAAGAGGGTGTAATGGAGCAGAGTTCACATCCTAGGAAGTGAATGGTGGGAAACAGGAAGGAGCCTAAGCAAGGCATCCCCCAAGTGGATGCCCACCAGGAACCTACCTCCTCAACGCAGGCTGTACCTCCTACCTTCTGACAACTTCCAATAATGTAGAACATTACAAATCCATCAACGAATTAATCCATTTATTAGGTCAGAAGACTCATGATCTGATTGTCTCAAAACATTCTCCCAGACACACTGAAAGGTGTGCCTTATTAATGTCTGAGGTTGGAGAATTAAGACAATCTATCACAACTTCAGAAAATTTGTCACTGTGAATTTTTTCTGCTCTTCAAAATACATGTAAGTCTTCTTTAAAAGTAAGCAAGTCATCTGCATCATCTGGCCAGGCCAGGAACCTCAGAAACCAGTAACTATCTCTTTGAAATTTAATCAGCAAGGAGGAGAATGGCTCCTTCTCAGGTCCTGCTGGGAAGCAGGAGAATAAGTGGCAGATTCCTGAATTACAGATGCAAAACCACAGGTGATAAACATGGGAGACGTGTTCTAGTCCTCTCTATATTTCTGTGATGGGACACTGACCAACACCAGCCTGGGGAGGAAGGGGTTTATTGCATCATACACTTGTTTTTTTTTTTTTTTAATTTTTTATTTATTTCTATATGTGTATGATTGTACTGTCTGCATGCAGGTTTGTGTACCCGTGTCGTGCAATGCTGTGGAGGTCAGAAGAGGGTGTCGGATTCCCCTGGAACTGGAGTTCATCTGGAATTGGAGTTTCAGACGTTTCTCGGCCACCATGTGGGTACTGGGGATCGAACCCAGGTACTCTGTAAGAGCGGTCAGCGCTCTTAACTGCTAGGCCATCTCTCCAGCCCTGCATCATACACTTGTAAATGACAGACCTTCTTTGTAGGAAGTCAGGCAGGGACTTGGGGATGGAACCTGGATGCAGGAGCTGAAGCACGGACCATGGAGGAATTCTGCTCACCGGCCTGTGCTCAGCCTGCCTTTATTTAATTAATTAATTAATTTATTTATTTATTTATTTTTATTTCAGTATATGTATGAATATACCGTCGGCATGCAGGTGTGTGCACCCGTGTTGTGCAATGCCGCAGAGGTCAGAAGAGGGTGTCGGATTCCCCAGGAACTGGAGTTCTCCTGAATTGGAGTCTCAGACGGTTCTTGGCTGCCATGTGGGTGCTGGGGATCGAACCCGGGTCCTCTGTAAGAGTGGTCGGCGCTCTTACCCACTAGGCCATCTCTCCAGCCCCTTAGCCTGCTTTTTTATACAGCCCAGCCCACCCACAGCAGAATAGGCCCTACTATGTTGCTCAACAATAAAGAACATGTCTCACAGAAGTAGCCAAGGGCCAATCCAATAGAGAAAATTCCTGAATTTTGGTGTCCTCTTTCCAGGAATGGAAGTTGACACTTAAAGCCATCTATGAAAAGATTACGTCTCTTTGCTAAGGACAGCTGCTCACCAGACTATCCCAGTTCCCCGGAAAATCAGTGATGAACATGTGTGACATAAGGTGTTGCCAAGTCTTCTAATTTGAGCAGCAGTTAACACTTATCCCAAGACATGTATGAAGCATTCAACTGCACAGCCTGGATACAGAAGAGCAGAGTTTCCCCAACTCTACAGCCTCCTACAATGAGCCTGCAATATGCACCTCATTCTCGTTTAGGGTTTGTTCATGGACAAGATTGTCTTTTCCCTTTTCTACCTTTGTGGAGAGGTTTCCAAGGTTGAGATTTTGATTTGGTTTTAAAATATTATAAATCAGGGCTGGAGAGATAGCCTAGCGGTTAAGAGCACCGACGCTCTTGCAGAGGACCCGGGTTCGATCCCCAGCACCCACATGGCGGCTAAGAACCGTCTGTAACTCCAATTCCAGGAGAACTCCAGTTCCAGGGGAATCTGAGACCCTCTTCTGACCTCCGCAGCATTGCACGACACAGGTGCACAGACCTGCATGCAAACAATACATTCATACACATACAAAAATAAATAATAAAAAAAATTAAAAAAAAAAATAAAATATTATAAATCAATGTAAGTACTAATTTAAAACCATTGTACTGTTTTAACTGTGATTCCATTATTTCAAGTCTGCCCTGGATTTCCTTGAGGCATCTGCAAGCTGTGCAGGGGAGGTCTTAAATTTCCGAAAGTGCTTGCTACTCTCAGATTAACCCCTGCTGTTTCCAGGGGAACCCTGTACATAACTTTGACAAATCTTGTCTAATTCCTCAATGCAACTACCCCTCCTCTGCATGGGGCTTCATATGTGACCACTTGTCCAAGGATGCTAGTTTCTTTAAACTTATCTACTCTTCTCCAGACATCTGTTGTATTTACCTCCAATGTAGCAAGAATCACGAGGACCCCTAGCAGTGACATAGTAAAGCTTCATATGCACTGGGGTTTATGAATTTTCTATCACTTAGTCCTTCAGAAATGAGCATCCAACAATGGAAAACATGTCCGCCCATAAAGAGAACACAGAGCAACAAAGGAGATGGTATTGGTGATATTCTTAGCAGGATGGGGCTTCTAGGGGACTCTCTGGTACTAGGAACAGCAGCAAGTATTACTTCTGTCTCCCTAGAATTATCCAGAACTTCCAAGAGAGGGCTTCTGCTCACTAAGATAGCTCCAGATTCATTTCAGGCTCCCACTGGACTCCTGACCTAGTTGAGGGATGTGCAATGGCCAGGAAATAAAATGCTTTTGGTGGGTTTTTTGGGGGGAGGGGTTTTGAACAATCTATATTTCTAACCCAAAAGAGGCTCTTATGTCTGACTGAAAAAAACATGGTCCCAGGGCTGTCGACATGATCACCATCTTGCTTCCTCTCCCTCCTCTACCTGGTGGTAGACAACTGCAACGTCTCCAGACCCTATTCCTTAAAGGCAGTTTCAAGACCCAGAGAGGGAGCTCTATAACTGACCATGGCCCTGACCTCCTCCACCTCAACCCGGCCCCTGAAGGGATCTGCAGCTGGCAAGCTTGTAGGATGAGTCACTGGAAGCTGCTGCCTGATACAGGGCCACAACTGCAAACCAAGGAGCCGGGCCCTCTTGGCAACTACACAGAGATCAGTGAACGATCAAGGTCCACCCTGGTCCTTGTTCCTCTGTCAAGAAAAGCATTTCTCTGCTTAAAAACTCATCTCTGTGTCCACAAGTCTTGCAGAGTTGTTAAAGTGGGTAAGGATGAACAGAAAACAAATAAAACAAGTCTGTTTAATGGAAAGTTGTGGGAGAAGAGCAGAGAAAATGACTTCAGGTTGAAACCACAAACCAAGACACAGATCTGTGGGTGTGCGGAGGAGGCATCAAGCTCTCTGACTCATTTTATAAACAATAAGTGGCAATAAGTGATGGCTCTCCAGGGGCCTTACCATCAGCCTAGAATGAAGGAGCACCACGCTCTGTTGGGAGTTGTCTCTGGTGCTGGCACTGGTGTTAGTGTGGTTAGAAGCAGCGTGAGACTACAGACAAACAGGAATCACCCTGACTATAATATCTGCAAGTTCTATTCATGGCATCTAATCCTACTAAGTTCTACTTTCCTAAGATGATTCTCCCTCCAGGACAACATGGACCATTGCAGGAGGCAATACTGATCAAGGGATTCCTAACGGCTTAGTAAGGGACAGACCTGGAGCTCCACTGACCTCTCAAGATCAGCACCCCTCGCCAAGTGGAGGAGGACGAGCTCTGGATTCCAGACACAGCACTAAGTTTTATTCCTTCTCTGGCCAGAGCTCTATCAAAATATTTAACGCACACCCTCCCTTGAAGCAAATGATAAAGGAGCAAGAATGGAGACATGATCCTAAAACCTCAGTGCTTTCTTCAGGGTGGAGATGACAGAGAAATCAGGAGAAATGAACCACTTTAAGTAGAAAAAACTTACTACTGGTTTAATTGATTTGTCTCCCAATAACGGTCCCACGTTGGCAGAGCTCAACAGCCCCCAAAATGGCAGCAAATGCCACTTAAGGAACAGCTGAATTTACAGGCACAGAATTCAGGGGGGTAGCTGAGCCTCCCCTGCAGCCTCAGAAATGGAGGGTCACCTGTAGTAAGTAGTCGGCCATTTGGTGACACTACACTCTCTTGATACCCTTTAATCTAAGACTGTCCTCAGCAAAATATTCTGTCCCATCTAGGCTGAGAACTGACAAAGGCAGTTCTTTTTTTTTTTTTTAAAGAAAAGTCTTGGCTACATCAAAAACCTTTAAATCTCAACAAAGTGTATAGATTACAAACACTCGTCATCTCAACCTCCCACCAGGGCCTGAGAGACATCGTGACTGACCCCAGGACTGGTTTTCATCAGAACACTTGTTTCTGTCTGTTTTGTAAGGATAATGACCTCATCTCCAACACCATATTTTAGGATGGGGCCTGGACCAAGGCCTGCAGAGCCTGTATCTTTGAATGCTTTTAATAGTTATTCATGCATTCATATTGTGTGGGGTCACCACTATGAAAACGTGGAGATCAGGGGACAATGTGGAGATCAGGGGACAACGTGGAGATCAGGGGACGACGTGGAGATCAGGGGACCACGTGGAGATCAGGGGACGACGTGGAGATCAGGGGACCACGTGGAGATCAGGGGACAACGTGGAGATTAGGGGACGATGTGGAGATCAGGGGACGACGTGGAGATCAGGGGACGACGTGGAGATCAGGGGACCACGTGGAGATCAGGGGACCACGTGGAGATCAGGGGACCACGTGGAGATCAGGGGACCACGTGGAGATCAGGGGACAACGTGGAGATCAGGGGACGACGTGGAGATCAGGGGACAACGTGGAGATCAGGGGACCACGTGGAGATCAGGGGACCACGTGGAGATCAGGGGACGACGTGGAGATCAGGGGACGACGTGGAGATCAGGGGACGACGTGGAGATCAGGGGACGACGTGGAGATCAGGGGACGACGTGGAGATCAGGGGACGACGTGGAGATCAGGGGACGACGTGGAGATCAGGGGACCACGTGGAGATCAGGGGACAACGTGGAGATCAGGGGACCACGTGGAGATCAGGGGACGACGTGGAGATCAGGGGACGACGTGGAGATCAGGGGACAACGTGGAGATCAGGGGACCACGTGGAGATCAGGGGACGACGTGGAGATCAGGGGACGACGTGGAGATCAGGGGACAACGTGGAGATCAGGGGACCACGTGGAGATCAGGGGACAACGTGGAGATCAGGGGACGACGTGGAGATCAGGGGACAACGTGGAGATCAGGGGACGACGTGGAGATCAGGGGACGACGTGGAGATCAGGGGACGACGTGGAGATCAGGGGACGACGTGGAGATCAGGGGACGACGTGGAGATCAGGGGACCACGTGGAGATCAGGGGACAACGTGGAGATCAGGGGACCACGTGGAGATCAGGGGACAACGTGGAGATCAGGGGACAACGTGGAGATCAGGGGACAACGTGGAGATCAGGGGACCACGTGGAGATCAGGGGACAACGTGGAGATCAGGGGACAACGTGGAGATCAGGGGACAACGTGGAGATCAGGGGACAACGTGGAGATCAGGGGACAACGTGGAGATCAGGGGACAACGTGGAGATCAGGGGACAACGTGGAGATCAGGGGACAACGTGGAGATCAGGGGACAACGTGGAGATCAGGGGACAACGTGGAGATCAGGGGACAACGTGGAGATCAGGGGACAACGTGGAGATCAGGGGACAACGTGGAGATCAGGGGACAACGTGGAGATCAGGGGACAACGTGGAGATCAGGGGACAACGTGGAGATCAGGGGACAACGTGGAGATCAGGGGACAACGTGGAGATCAGGGGACAACGTGGAGATCAGGGGACAACGTGGAGATCAGGGGACAACGTGGAGATCAGGGGACAACGTGGAGATCAGGGGACAACGTGGAGATCAGGGGACAACGTGGAGATCAGGGGACAACGTGGAGATCAGGGGACAACGTGGAGATCAGGGGACAACGTGGAGATCAGGGGACAACGTGGAGATCAGGGGACCACGTGGAGATCAGGGGACAACGTGGAGATCAGGGGACAACGTGGAGATCAGGGGACCACGTGGAGATCAGGGGACAACGTGGAGATCAGGGGACCACGTGGAGATCAGGGGACAACGTGGAGATCAGGGGACGACGTGGAGATCAGGGGACAATGTGGAGATCAGGGGACGACGTGGAGATCAGGGGACGACGTGGAGATCAGGGGACCACGTGGAGATCAGGGGACGACGTGGAGATCAGGGGACCACGTGGAGATCAGGGGACCACGTGGAGATCAGGGGACAGTGTGCACAAGTTGGATCTCCTCCCGTCATACAGACTCCAGGGATCAAACCTAGGTCATTCGGCTTTGTACAATACCCGCTGAGCCATCTCACCAGCACAAAGCACGCTGATAGTAACATTTGAGTAATCAAGATTAAACAGCATCCCCAAACACCTTTAAAAGTCAATATCAAGTTAAGAGAATGGTAAATGTACAAAATTTCAGAATGTAAACAGAGGATCTCTGCCTGGGACCCGGAGGAAGAGTGAGGGAGGTCATTTAAGAGGGAGGCATTTATTTTATTTTAGTTGTCTTTATCTTAAATTTTGATATTTTTGTTCCTGTGGAGCTAGAGCATTCATTTTAAGTTTTTCAAAGGTGTTATGATAAATTATTGTCTATTTGGGTTACTGAGCCTTTTAGCTACTTCCCCTTACATTTGAGGCCCCCTTCTTTCTGCCCTGCTAAATGCTGTGTGAGCCAGGGGCTGAAAAAGTAGCTGGTTGTGGGTTTTTATCAGTTTATCAGGAGCTGATGACAGAACTTTGTGGTTGCCATGGTGATAAGTCTCAAATGTCTTATACTGGGACACTCCTTTATTAAATAGCAGGGCAAAGAAGTTAAGAAACTCTCCCAGTGTCACAGAGCTGAGATGGGATTCCAAAACCCAGATGTGGCTCCTGGTCCCTCTGAGTCACAGGGAGAGATAGCAGGATCCACTCTTCCCTAAGCACGGGCACCAAGGCCACAGGAAACCAGGGAGCTCACCAGGGAGCACCAAGGGGGGCAAAGATGGGGGATGCCTGCCTACCTAACTACACCCAGTCCAGCGCTGCCCAGTCCCTTCTTAGAGTCTGGTGTTGTCACTGATGGGCACTGTGGACTCAGCTCAAGAGCAGTTGTCCGGACAGCCCGAGCGCACTCCTTGCCTGCTCTGTGGTAGGTCACACACCCTAGCCTGCTCTGTGGTAGGTCACGCACCCTGGCCTGCTCTGTGGTAGGTCACGCACCCTGGCCTGCTCTGTGGTAGGTCATGCACCCTGGCCTGCTCTGTGGTAGGTCACGCACCCTGGCCTGCTCTGTGGTAGGTCATGCACCCTGGCCTGCTCTGTGGTAGGTCACACATCCTGGCCTGCTCTGTGGTAGGTCACGCACCCTGGCCTGCTCTGTGGTAGGTCACCCTTCCTCCCTGGTAGCCCTCCCGCAGTGACTCCCCAGCGCTATGGCTTCAAGGGAGGAACTGCTAGCTTAAATGGGAGTCGGATTTTCCTCAGCTCACTCTATTAGTAAGCACTTCCTTGTTTGTTCACTTTTTAATTGAGCAGCAGTTCTTGGAATGCATTTTATCCTTATCCTTTTCTAACACATCTCTGAAGCCGTTTTCAATATTTTATTTTTTATTTTGTTTGTAAAAGTGGATTGCTTACATGTATGTAAGTGCATCTGTGTCACACAATACTCACAGAATTCAGAAGAAGACATTAAATTCCCATGGGACTGGAGTCAAAGATGGTTGTTAGCTGTCCTGTGGGTACAGGGAATTGAAGTCTTCTGCAAGAGCAGCCAGTGCTCTTAGCTGCTGAGCTCTCTCTCCAGCTCTCTGGAGCTGTTTTTAGTCTCCTCATTATTGTGTAGTGAGTTGAAGGGTGTGATCTCAAACTTATACACTAGCATCTTCACGTAAGGACCACAAAGCCCAGTGCCCTTGTGCGCCATGAAACACTTCGGTGTTTCTAAGTGAGAATCTGAAGCTCTGCAAGCTGCACTGAGCTCTCCAAGCCAAGAGAAAGAGATTTTAAGGCTTTTAGCCATTATTTGCCATAAACCTAGAAGAAGCGGTGATGTGGATATATATAAATGTTTATGAAGATTCACTGACCTGTGGCCCAGCTACTCCTGGGGGCCCTGGGGGTCCTTGGGGCCCAGCATCTCCCTGTAGCAGAGACACAAGAAAAAATAAAATTAAAAAGCCAACATCATGCTAAATGGAGAAAAACTCAAAACATTCTCACTAAAACCAAGAACAAAGCAAAGATGTTCACTCTCCTATGCCCTAAAGTCTTAACTAGAACAATAAGACAGGTGAAGGAGGGAAAGGGATACGAATTGGAAACAAAGAAAAGTATCCTTTTCGTACCAGATAATATTATTTTATTCATAAAAGATCCTTAAGGCCCAGTTAGAAAACTCCTACATGTGGTAAATACATTCAGAAAAGTAGTGGGATATAAAATTAATACACAAGCTGGGCGTGGCACATGCCTTTAATCCCAGCACTTGGGAGGCAGAGGCAGGTAGATCTCTGTGAGTTCAAGGCCAGCCTAGTTTACAGAGCAAGCTCCAGGCCAGCCAGGACTAAAGGGAGACCCTGTTTCAAAAAAAAAGACAAAAAATTTAATATGCTAAAAGCTTTTCTATACATCAAAATAAACATGAAGAAAGAAATTGGAGAAATGATCCCATTCATGATAGCCTCAAAAAAACATAAAATATCTTGGACTAAGATTTATGACCAAGGAATTGGAAAGAGTATAATAAAAACTTTAGGCCACTGAAGAAAGAAAATAAAGAAGATTCTGAAACATGGAAAGACCTCCCATGCTCATAGATCCATAGCATTAATATTGTGAAAATGGTTATTCTACTAGAAGCAATCTATAGACCCAACACGATCTCCCATTAAAATTCCAACACAATTCTTCAACGAGATTGAGAAAAACAGTACCAAATTTCATATGGAAATACAAAAAAAAAAAAAAAAAAGATAGCCAAAAGAATCCTAAACCATAAGAGAAGTTGAAGGCACACTTCATCATCATCCCTGATTTCACATTATACTACAGAGTCATAGTAATAACAACAACATGGTACTGATATTAAAAACAGACACACTAATCAGTAGAATAGATTCCAAGATCCTGTGAACTTGTGAGTCATAGATTTAAGTCCAATCGCTCATAGCCACCTAACTTTGACAAAGGGGCACAAAGCACATATTGAAGAAGAGAGAGCATGGTCAACAACTTGTGCTGGGCAGGAAAATTACATGCAGAAAAACGATAGTAGAACCATCTCTCTGGCTCTATACAACAACTACAAATGGATCAAAGACCTCAAAATAAGACCAAATATCTTAAATCTGACATAGGAAAAACTGGGAATACACTAGAACTTATAGGCATAGGAGAGAACTTTCTGAACAGGACTTTGTTAGCACAGGCATTGAGAGGAAAAATTCGCAAATGGGACCTCATGAAACTAAAAAGCTAAACATAAATTATGAATTATAAATTAAGGCCAATTATAAATTAAGGCAAGATCTAAACAGAGAATTTTCAAGTGGTGAAACAAAAATAGCTGAGAAATTGTTTTTAAAACTCCAACACATTTAGCCATCAGGGAAACACATGTTAAACTAATCTGAGATTTCATCTTACTCTAGTCAGAATTACAAAGATAAAAAAAAAAAAAAAACTATGGCAAATGTTGGCAAGGCTGTGGGGAAAGGGGAACACTTATTCACTGTTGGGAAGAATAGAAACTAATGCAGCCACTATGGAAATCAGTGTGGAGCTTCCTCAAAAGGCTAGAATAGGTTAATCAATAATACAGCCATAAACTCTTGGTCATATACCCAAAAGACTGTATCATACTACAGAGATACATATTCATCCATGTTCATTGTTGGGCTATTCAAAATATCCAGGAAATGGGAAAAAAAACTAGATGTCCATCAACTGACGAATGGATAATTAAATTGTGATGAGTTTACACAGGGAGTATTATTCAGGTACTAAGAAAAATGAGATTATGGGATTCACAGGTAAATAGAGAAAATTGGAAACAATCATCTCGAGTGAGGGCAGCCCAGCCTCAGAAAGAGAAACACCACATGTTCTCTCTCGTAAGTTGATGCTAGCTTGAGGCTTTAGATAGGTGTGTTTCAGTTGGAAAATCCTTAGTGATCGGGAAACTAATAAGCATATATGGGGTGGGAATTTCATGAGAGAGGTGATGGAATGGAGTGTGTTAAGGGGAAATGGAGATAACGGGATGGGAACGGTTAAATTCAGTTGGGAGTGGGAGAGTGGGGTTGACTATGGAGCACCCACAGACCCACAAGCAGTGCTGGCTACTGCCATTGCTCGTGCTTCCCCACCAGAACTTGACGGCAGGACTCTATTGCACTAGAAGAAACAAGGAGAAATCAGCCTGATACTACCTCACAGATTTATCTCTACTTGCATGGTATTTCATAGTATTAGACATTGCTATGCATGTTACTGGCAGAAAAAGTAACTCATCAGTCTTACCCATCTCTGAACCTTGAAAGCTGCAATTACAACTGGCCTGGAAAAAATATGCTTACTGATGCAATAATGGCATGATTGTTATGGGGGTAATTAACCACCTTCTGATTGGATTTAAGGCCTACTTCACAAGATGGAGCCCATACCTGACACTTATCAAGGCCAAGATCCTGTGGCAAGACAGGTCATAGGTTGTAAAGGAAAAACCTACTACTATTATCCTGATAAATAGACATAGCATTCAACTTCTAATCACTTATTATTATACCCACAGATTCGTGTACCTTTAAACTCTCAACAGAGAAGATTCTTATAATAGACTACAATTAACACAGGAGCCCACATCTGGTCAACACAGAGAGAACAAGAGACTGTGAGCACTCAGCCATTAATGGGACACCTATAGCCCATCCTGTCCTTCCAAGGCTCAGGGATCATTACAGAAGAAGTGACAGAAAAATTGTAAGAGCCAGAGGGGTAGATAAATACAAAGAAACTGTGTTGTCTTGGCACCACAGAGTAGTGGTGCATGTGTACCCACAGTGCTTCTGACAGCATGCACAAGCCAAGAACAAACCCATACTCAATGGTGGAGGTAGGGCAGAAGCCCCAGCCCTAATTGAGAATCTCCTGGCAGCTGACAGCTACTGGGAAAGGTAAAGTCAAGTTTTCTTTACTGGTGTGATGCTCTGCAGCCTGACCAGACCCCAAGGGATGGACCCACACTGGGAGCATTTGGGAAACACAGGTTAGACTTGGTAGGTCTTTAAAAAGAAAAATCATAACAGAGGACATTAAGTCAGGGTGGAGGGCTAGTTAGGTGAGGGTGGAGATGGAAGGGGAGGTCTGGATGTGATCAAAATATATTATATGAATTTCACAAAGAATCAAAAAAATATTTAAAAGAAAGGAAATTAACAATAAAAATTGAAAAATCCCAAGAATGGACTCAAGTTCAAAGTCATCACTAGACATGAGCATGGCACTACTATCAGACCCTTCCTTGGCACATGTGGGCAAAGGGTTTAGGCAAACAATGTCACCAGTTGTGGCCCTGAAGTCACGGACCTGACTAATGTGTCTAGGTGAGTGTGTGGTCAGCAGTCACCAAGGTGACCCAGTGCCCTGCCCCCCATAGTCAAGTATATCAAAATTGCTATACAAGGCTAACACAATGTGGTAGAATTGATGAGATGCTGCTTCCGAGATTAAGGTGTAAAAATGCCTGGCTCCCACTTGACCTTGCCCTGCCTCCTTCACCTTTGCCCCTTATCCAACCACACATTCTGGGAAACACCTTCATAATCTCAACCTTACTAGGAAGCTCTGGAAAGATTTCATGTGAGAAGGGAAGAGCTAGGCCTCTTGCCAACAGTCAATGTGAGCTTAGCACTAAGCTGATAGCCACAGAATAGCTAGAAGCAGGTTCTTTGCCAAACAGAATATGTAATAATTACAGTAATGGCTTGAGGGCTACCATGGGGAAGACATGATCTAGAACCAACCAACTAGATCAGAGACACCTGTTGTTTTTAGCAAATGTGTGATGAACTGACAGATCTTTAATACACTCAGGGTAGGAAGGTGTGACACAATAATAAAATCTGGATGATGGACGTGCTCTATGCATACCCATACATTCATGATTAGACATACACTCTGCGACTATTGATCTTTCTCTGTAACACTTGGAGTGGCAACTTTCTTGGTGGGAGGAGGGGCTGGCTAACCCACCAGCTCTAGCCAGGAAGAACTGAGCATTGAATGCATCTGGACTTCAGAATGGCTGGAGTAGATGCTGACTTTGCTATTGTTTTTGAATCCACACAATAAGCACTCCATAATTGAAAGGCTCTGTGGTGGAGAGTCCTGGAAAGGATCTAAAACCCTTCCCAAGCGACTGGAAGATGCCACTTGAGCGCCACCTGCTGGTGGAACACCAGAGGAAGGGCTCCTGTGACCTCTAAACATGCTCACCTGAAATAACTATAGTTCTTAGGAAATCAATTATTTAGTATGCAAGGAAATGGCCAATATTATGACATTTTCATACATCTGTGTCATTATCTTCTTATCCACTCCCCTTGCAGTGTCCCTAGCTTCCTTCCCTCCACTGTCCCCTTCCGCCCCCAGTAGTCCTTCTCCTACATCCCTGCCAAATCCATTTGATTGCCCTGTCCTTTCCCTCTCCTGACCATGTAGACTTTCTCCTCTCTCATACTCATCTTTCTCATCTTCCTTCTTACATGTCTATAAACTGAACAGGTTTTTCAAGTTGTTTAAAAGTGAACCAGGGAGAAAATCCATAATATGAATGTAAAATCATCACGATGTGTCCATTTAGCATCCCATAATATATAATAAATCCCACAGACAGGCACAGTATTAAACTGACTTGTAGTGACTTATTGTTATACCCATGGACTCTCAACTCTCACCAGAGAACCGTCCTCAAGCAACAGATGATGATTAACACAGAAACCCATAACCAGGGAATGTGCAGAGAATAAGAGACAACGGAGTGCTTATCCCCAGATTAGACACCTCTATCAAAATTCCACCTCTCAAGGCTCAGAGATTATTGTGGAAGAGGAGACTGAAAGATTGTAAAAGTTAGAGCTGAGGAATGACCACAAGGAAGCAGTTTCCCAGATAGCTGGGCAGTTGCTTATATGAACTAGCAGCAATTGTTGCAGAATGCACAAGACCCATGTACGCTCAAGCAAGACATAACCCCAGCATGTAAGTGGGGAGGTGGGTAGAAGCTCCAGTCCTAGCTGAGGAAATATTGGCAATTAGTGGCCACNCCAATGTCATCCATCACTTTTTCTGTGATGTTCCAGCAATCATGGCCCTGTCTTGCAACAATACACACCTTAGTGAAGTGATTCTGGTTTTCATGTCAACCTTTAACATCTTATTTGCTCTTCTGATTATTTTGATTTCTTATCTGCTCATATTTACCACCATCTTGAAGATGAAGTCAGTTCAGGGACACCAAAAAGCTTTGTCCACATGTGCCTCCCACCTCACTGCAGTCTCCATCTTTTATGGGACGGTCATCTTTATTTACTTACAGCCCAGCTCCAGTCACTCCATGGACACTGACAAGATGGCATCTGTGTTCTATACCATGGTCATCCCTACACTGAACCCTCTGATCTACAGTCTGAGAAACAAGGAAGTCAACAATGCATTTAAGAAAGTGGTTGAGAAGGCTAAAGGTCTTATGTAAGACTGGGATTTCAGCATTGTAGTGTGCAAAATGATTTTTAAATTTTCTTCATGCATAAGCTAGCTTTAAGCTCTTCTATACACAGGGATCCCTGAGGTAATATAGTCATCTCTCCAGAAGTCTGTTTTATAGTATAAAGAAAAAAATGTGCAGAAATTAAATGTTTAAATAAAGAAAGCCAAGGTGAATTCTGTGAAACGTTGGGATCTATTTGTCCTATTTTAGTGATGACATTTGATTTATTCACTCCATGTATATTTTTCCATAGCATATTCCAATATATACATACATGTTAAGCAAGGAAACAAATATATCTGTGTGTATGTGCTTATGCATGTGTGTCCTGTGGGCACATACAGGTTGATGTGAGCAATTTGGAGTATAAGTAGATTTTTGGATTAAATAATTTAAATAACTAATTCTATTTTATAACATGAATTTCCTTTCTTTTCTTTTTTCTACCTTGTTTCCTCCATTTCTTTCCATGTCTTGAGGCCTCATTTTTTTTCTTTTGGTCTTTTGAGACAGGGTCCCCCTGTAGACCCAGCTGTCCTGGAACTCACTCTGTAGACCAGGCTGGCCTTGAACTCACAAAGATCCACCTGCCTCTGCTTCCCAAGTTCTAGGATTAAAAGCATGTGCCACCACGCCCAGCTGGAACTCAGTTGTCTTATTCTGGGTCTCCACCATGCCCACACGTCAACTGACACATAGAACACACTTTATGTGAGTGAGAGCGGTGAGATAAGGTTTCATGATAGGCTGGCCTGGAACTTCCTACATCATCCAGGATGGCTTCCAACTTATGGTTTTCCTGCCTAGCCTCCCAAGGGCTGGAGTTGTAAGTGTGTGCCATCAGATCTGGCTTAGAACACATTACAAAAACTGGTGGTGACAAAGTGATGGCTAGATGAGTGGATGGATGGATGGATGGATGGAGAGGTGGGTGGATGGAGAGGTGGGGAGGAGTGGAGGGATGGAGTGAGGACAGAAGGAGAGAGAGGGGGAAGGAAGGAGGGAGGGAAGGAGAGAGGGAGGAAGGGATGGGTATGATTGGGAACTCTTCAAAGTCTGTATTATAGGATCACGTTTGAACTTTATAGCAAAGAATCAGCATGTATACTCTATGTTTTAGTTATCTTTCTGTTGCTATGATAAAACTCTCTGACCAAGGGAATTTATAAACTTGAGCTTATAGTTCCAGGGGAACTAGAGTCTATCATGGTGGCAGAAGATGGCAGAGCAAAATCAGGAAACAGAGGCTCAGGTCTTCAAGCAGGCAGAGAATGGTGGGAGACCCAGCAAGGTGTAAGAACTCTCTGACATGTTTCCTCCAGCATGGCTACACTTTCTAAGACCTCCCAAAACAGTGCTGGGGACAAAACATCCAAATACTTGGAGCCTATGGGGGACATTATCATTCAAACCACAATACTCTATGATTAATTGATGTGATCTAGATTAACTTTAAAAGTAAATGTCATACAGATGGTTTCCAAGACTCAGTGGCCCTGGTGTATGTGAGCTGTACTCTGGCCACTGAGAAAGAGAAGAAAAGGGAAATGTGAATCTCAGAAATAAGGCCCACCTGGCCAGGATAAGACCAAACTCTGAGCTGATTGATTGCCTTTGTCAAGTTCCTCTATAAAAATGCTAAGGAGGAAAAGACTGGGACGGCAGATTTCACTCTGAGTGTCCAGATTGCAGGATCCCTGAGTAAGGCATGGTTTAACAATTCAGTTCCTGATATTTGTTTATGTAACAGGCAGCAGAGCTGTTTACAGATGGACAGATGGATCTGAAGGCCTACCTTGGTGGCTATACATAGTAGTTAGCTCAAAGGTGGACAGATGAAAGGAAAGGAGGGAGCAGCCATATAAAGACATATACATTTCTAGATGTCAATGTGCAAGGGAATACCACAGGCAACACTGTCCTAGGATCATGAAAACCTACATATGCACTCTGTTCTCACAACCTTGAACTCCCGTGAGCTCTAACTAGTCCCCCCATCCTAAATCCTTTCAGAGAAATGGGGGCCATCCTGGGATCTGTAGAGAGGAAATTCCCATTGCAGGGGTAAAGACCATACCCCCTCCTTCTTACCTTCTTCCCTTCTGTGCCTTCTCTCCCTGGCTTTCCCGGGAGACCTTTGTCCCCTTTGAAACCCGGCAGCCCTGGGAGGCCTGGGGGACCAGGAGGACAGTCATTGCACACATCCTGAGAGAGAGGACAGAGAGTAAATAAATACCTTAGTTACAAGCAAGGCTCCAGATCAGACCTCTAGGTGGAGATTAGTTTTTAAATGCCATCAGATACGGATGAGATGAAATGATTCACAATCCAGTTACTTTCATCTCTAAATTTATTTCAGCAACAACATGTCTGGTTTATTACCCCATTTGTCACCAATTATAGTCAGTCACCCACTGAGAAGTACAGCCTAAGCAAATGATGTCAAAAGGCATGTAAAAATGCCTGTGAGCGCCAACAAAATTCACAGTGCACACTGAAGACAAACAGTATTACTAAAAATAGCGTGCTCATTCCTTGAGGACACAGTCAAACAAATCCAGGACAGGGAAGTGTCTGTGGTGTGCCAAGGTAAAGTGGCTTCCTGAGAAAGGAGAACAGAAGTGGCCACAGGCACTCATGACGTGTACGTCCTTGCCATCACACAAAGCCAAGCTCTGATGCTGCTTAGCACTGCTCTTTGTCCAATGGAGGAATTTAATAAATGCTCTCTGTACTGAGCTTTGCTCTTCTTTGTCCAGGCAGATAAATGCTGTTCCTGAAGTTAATAAGTTCTGTCAGGAAGAATTCTGAGTTGTCAATGTCACCTGTACATCTTACAAGCTCAGAGCCTGGTAAGCACTATGTGAAAGTCACCGTCACCAGAGTACACTCTCCCAGCTCCTCTACCTCCCATCTTGGATCACCTACCTGTTCCTAAGCTCCTCTCTCTCATTCTCCCTCTCCTCCTTTCTTCTTACACAAGACAATAACAAGTAAGGCACAAAGGGCATTGAGAGGACAGGTGGACAATGTCTAGACATTATTATTAGCCTATTATTCACTCCGAATAAGCATTCTTAAATGTAAAGCCTCTGCTCTGCTGGGGACTGTGCTGAGAATACAAAATATATGAATCTTAAAGAGTTTAAGGTTAGTTAGTGTCAAATGGAACAGAATAAATGCACTAGCTAAGGTTCTCTGAGTGCTCTGGTGAAGGTCAAACAAAAGCCTGTGGAAGCTGCATAGGTCTACATGCAATGCGGTGCAGCTGGAAAGGTTTGCACCTTCATCTGGGTTGCTCTCAAATTTCATAATAGTTTTTCTGTTGCAAAAGCAAGTCTTTTCTGGGTGTGGTGGTGTACTTGGGAGGCAGAGGCAGGCAGATCTCTGTGAGTTCGAGGCCAGCCTGTTCGACATAGCGAGTTCCAGGACAGCTGGAGCTACAGGAAGACCCTGTCTCAAAAAGACCAATAAATAAATAAATAAATAAATAAATAAATAAATGCAACTCTTCTGTTCTTTTCAGTTTCTCCTTTAAGTGTGACCTCAGGAAATATAATGGTAATGACTAAAGCACTTGTCTCAATAGTTGATGATCTGTTTGTAACTCCTCCCGTGAGCTTGAAGAGCATTGGGGTAGAGTTCTTTGAGTATTTAGGTCCAGTTCATAACTGAGCTGAGGTCAATAAATGAAGGAATCATGAGAGCTAATTAAACATCTAACAACCAACCAATCAACTACCTGACCTTTTGATGTGTTGTTCAACCTTCTTGTAGTAGGCTGATTGAGAACTTACTCTGTATATTTGGAAGTTGATAGCATAATTACTTTAGTACCTTGAGAAAGGGTGAATGAGATTAAGTGAAAGAAACAATTTGTAGTTCCTGGTTTCATTTTTCTTTCAAAAAAGAAGAGCAGAGAGGAACCAGCACTTCTATTACAACACTTTAAATGAGATGCATCCATGGTGCATTGCAACAAAGGATGGATGGATGGATGTACAGATGGATGGATGGATGGATGGATGGATGGATGGATGGATGGATGGATGGATGGATGGATATAGGTGGATGGATGGGGTGGATGGATGGGGTGGATAGATGGATAGATGGATAGGTGGATTGATGCATGGGTGGGTGGGTGGATGGATGGATGGATAGATGGATAGGTGGATTGATGGATGGGTGGTTGGATGGATGGATGGATGGATGGATGGATGGATAGTTGGAAGGATAGATGGATGGACAGATGGGGACTCGAGATCAGGGAATTCCCAAGACCACCTGAAGCATAGGTAGGAGCTGGGTGCTTCAGCCAGCGGATTGTTTGGTTAGACTCAATCGTCTTTGGCTTGATTGGCTTGTGTGGCTGTGGGGGCAGAGTTGTCCTCCTAGCTGGTATAAAAGGTGGGACTGGGGGCTGGAGAGATTGCCTAGTGGTTAAGAGCGCCGACCTCTCTTGCAGAGGACCCGGGTTCGATCCCCAGCACCCACGTGGTGGCCGAGAACCATCTGAAACTCCAATTCCAGGAGAACTCCAGTTCCAGGGGAATCTGAGACCCTCTTCTGACCTCCGCAGCATTTCATGACACAGGTGCACAGACCTGCATGCAGACAGTACATTCATACACATACAGAAATAAATAAAATTTTAAAAAAGGTGGGACTGGAGGCTGGAGAGATGGCCTAGTGGTTAAGAGCGCCAACCGCTCTTGCAGAGGACCCGGGTTCGATCCCCAGCAACCACGTGGCGGCCAAGAACCATCTGAAACTCCAATTCCAGGAGAACTCCAGTTCCAGGGGAATCCGACGCCCTCTTCTGACCTCCACGGCATTGCATGACATGGGTGCACAAACATGCATACAGACAGTACATTCATACATATACAGAAATTTTAAAAATTTAAATAAAAATTTATAAAAAGGTGGGGCTGTTGCCACTGACTTGAGATCAGGGATTTCACAAGACCACCTGAAGCACAGGTAGGAATCCATATCCCCCCTACCCCCACCAATTGGGATTGCTGAAAGAGTGTCAAAGTGGATTATTTGGAAAAACTTCAGAACAGAAAGGGAAGAGTGAGTTAAACTTCCAATAGAAAGCCTAAAACTTAGGCAAGTCAACACTCCATAAGCAAGGAGAAAAGAAGAAAAACAAATCAATCAAACAAACAACGAAGAAATATGAAGGAGGCAAGCAAAGCAAGCCTTCAACACAGTGAAGAGGAATTTGGGATTCACATTGGAATACAGGCAAAGAGAAACCCACATGCCAAGGACACAAAGAAGAGCCAACATGGGAAAGGTGCAGGATAATCCCACACCAAGCTCTACCAACCCTGTGGAAGATTCCTACAGTGGGATATCCCTGGGGTGGCCCAGGACACAGACATCAGAAACACAATTGGGAACATACTTAAAGAACTACAAGATCATAAAGAACAAATTAAAGAACTAAGAAAAGAGAATGAGGACCGAGAGAGAGAGAATGACAAGCTCCGGAAGGAAGTAGAAACACTGAAAAGATCCCATGCTGAAAAAGAAAAAGAAACCAACCAGCAAACAAAAGAGCTACAAAAAGAGATCGAGAAGCTCCAAAAAGAAATAGAAACACTAAAGAAATCAGAAGAGGAAATGAAAAAGGAAATCAAACACTCATCCATTCAAGAGGAAAGGAATGGAAAAAGCCTCAGAAGCAGAATGGAGGAAGCAGAACAAAGAATATCAGACCTGGAAGACAACACAGAACAACTAAAAACCTCAAGGAAAGATTATGAAAAATTTAAAAATACACAAAAATGGAACAACCAGGAGCTGTGGGACACTATGAAAAGATCAAACCTCCGCATCATAGGAATAGAGGAAGGAGAAGAATCCCAAGAGAATGGTATTGATCAGATCTTCAACAGAATAATAGATGAAAACTTCCCCAAACTAAAAAAGGACAAACCAATACCAATACAAGAAGCACATAGAACTCCAAACAGACAAGATCAGAAAAGAAATTCTCCACGCCACATCATAGTTAAAATGCTAGACACCCAAAACAAAGACAAAATCCTTAAAGCCACAAGAGAAAAACAACAAGTGACCTACAAGGGGAAACCTATCAGAATTACAACTGACTTCTCAGTGCAAACTATGAAAGCAAGAAGAATGTGGAACAAAGCATTCCCAGTGTTAAAGGACAATAGATACCAACCCAGGTTACTATACCCAGCAAAAGTGTTGATTATAGTTGAAGGAGAGAGAAAAATCTTCCATGACATAAACAAAATGAAAGAATACATGTCCAGAAAAATCAACCCTTCAGAGAATACTTAAAGCAATTCAAAGGATAGAAGAAAGGAGCAACTATCCCCAGGCACCTAGAAAGAGAAATTAATAAAAGCATAACTGCAGAAGTAGAAACCTAAACCAAAAACACAAATGGAGAATAAGATGAAAGGAAGCAACACACATCTGTCAGTTATAACCTTAAATATTAAGGACTAAACTCCCCAATCAAAAGACACAGACTGAGAGATTGGATTAGGAAACAGAACCCATCAATATGCTGTCTACAAGAAACACATCTTACCTTCAAGGATAGGCACCACCTTAAAGTGAAAGGATGGGAAAAAAATATTCCAAGCAAATGGTACCAAAAAGAAAGCAGGTGTTGCTATTTTAATATCAGACAAAAGAGACTTCAAAGTAAAAGAAATCAGAAGAGACAAAGAAGGCCATTACATTCTTATCAAAGGAACAATTCACCATGAAGATTTCACAATTATGAATATATATGCACCAAACTCTGGTG
This sequence comes from Rhizomys pruinosus, assembly GCA_009823505.1. Taxonomy (NCBI): domain Eukaryota; kingdom Metazoa; phylum Chordata; class Mammalia; order Rodentia; family Spalacidae; genus Rhizomys; species Rhizomys pruinosus. The sequence goes on from VZQC01012951.1 coordinate 1,124,342, forward strand.
CACCAAACTTTATAAAGACAATTCTCCAAGACCACAAGACACAGATTAACCCCAGTACACTCATAGTAGGGGACTTCAATACCCCACTGAGCACTTTAGACAGGTCAACAGGACAAAGAATAAACAGAGAGACATCTGAACTGAATGATACAATACACCAAATGGACTTCACAGACATCTACCGAATATTCCACCCTAATACCAGAGAATACACTTTCTACTCAGCACCCCACGGAACATTCTCCAAAATCAACCACATACTGGGACACAGAAGAATCCTCCACGAATACAAAAAGATTGAAATAATTTCATGCATTCTGTCAGACCACAACGCAATGAAGCTCACCATCAACTCCAGGATAAGCCCTACTATCTACAAGAACACATGGAGACTAAACAACACACTCATGAATGGGTCAAGGAAGAGATAAGAAAGAAATAAAAGCATTCCTGGAACTGAATGACAATGATAATATAACACAACAAAATCTATGGGATACTTTAAAAGCAGTCCTAAAAGGAAAGTTTATAGCCCTGGGTGCCTACATTAGAAAAACAGAAAGAGCACAAGTCAATGATCTAACACTACAGCTAAAAGCACTTGAGAGACAACAACAGATGAACCCTAAATACAACAGACAGGAAGAAATAACAAAAATCAGAGCAGAAATCAATGAAATAGAAACAAAGAGAACAACACAAATAATCAATGAATTCAAAAGTTGGTTCTTTGAAAGAATAAACAAGATAGACAGACCTCTAGCCCAGTTAACCAAAAGAAAGAAGGAACTCCAAATCAATACAATCCATGATGAAAAAGGAAATATCACAACAGACAAGGAAAAGATCCAGACAATCACACAGGAATATTTCAAAAACCTTTAATAAGTTTGAGAACCTAGAAGAAATGGATGGATGGACAGATGGGTAGATGGATGGGTGGACGGACAGATGGATGGATGGATGAATAGATGATGGATGGATGGATAGATGGACATATGGGTGGATGGATGGATGGATGGATGAATAGATGAATAGATGGATGGATAGGTAGATGGATGGACAGGTGATATATGGATGGATGGACAGATGGGTAGATGGATGGATGGGTAGGTAGATGGATGGCTGGATGGCTGGAAGGCTGGATGGCTGGAAGGCTGGATAGATGGCTGGCTGTTTGCCTGACTGGATGATGGATGGATGAATGGATGGATGGATGGATGGGTAGGCAAATGAATGATACATAGATGGATAAGGGGTATTGGGGTAATGGAATATATATATATATATATATATATAAGATATATATAGATATAATATGCGGATAATATGTAAATGGATAGGTGGGTGAATAGATATGCAGGAATGAAGCTGTCCTGATCACAGCAAGAATTCAAGCCACTAACATTTTTCTGGACATGGCAATACAAAATCCTTACTACTTTGTTATTTCTTTCCATTTCCTGTAAAGCTCCCAGACTGGGACTTTACTAGTTGCAGGCTATTCAAGACTATTCCCTGAGGATTAGAGCTCTCTGAAGCCCCAGCTGTACTGGAATGGAGATTGGACTCAACACACTGACCCAGTCTAGGAGATCAGTAAGCACAAGCTGAGATGAGACTCACTACAGTCCTCCTGATGTTCCCTGGCTCTCGCTGTTTGATTCTGCACCCCTTCCTGAGGGTGCTTAGTGCCTTCTCTGAATTCCCAGAGACTAGATAGGGCCCCTTTTCTAGCTCTTTTCTAACAAGGCTCCACTGTAGCCTCTGTCCACCTGGTATATGGCTTCACATTTCTGAGCCTCAATCTCATTGATGAACTGAGGACCACAGTTTTCTGCAATTAGAGAGCATGGAAAATGCTCAATGCCAAGTCAGGCGGGGTGAAGGCACACTGAAACACAGCTGCCATATGTCTCCTTGGGTTTATTATTTTACAATCCAAACCTGATGTCTTGAACCATTCATAGATTTATTCATGCCTTAGCCTTTTATTCTGTAAGATGAAGTCAGTAATAGAGCAGTACTGTGTGTGTGTGTGTGTGCATACACAAATCTAACTGCAAAATTCCATTTCATGGGGACTCCCAAAACCACCACCTACCCAGATTATATTCCAACTGTCAGGATAAGATATGGATATCCCGAAATGCTTAGGGGCAGAATTAAATTTTGTGTAATCAAAGATGCTTCCTGAACAGCGTAGGCCCCTACCCAGTTACCTGTGCTACACTGGCAGGCTATAGTACCACAGCAGCAGGATGCTGCAGAAGGACAGAGCTGAAGATGATCAGCTACATAGCACCAGCCAAATCCACATTGCCAGCCTGTACTATGCAGAGTTTAAAGTACACTACAACCTGCCCAGGGCTGCCCTGACTAGAATGCTCACATTCTGAGATTTCAGTTGCTCAGATGAACACAAGAGCATCATGTATAGCATCTGGAGAATAACCATTTGATTAATGTCTGTCTCAGTGTTGTGGTGATGACATATGAAGCTTGACCCTTGCCCCCTTCTCTCCTGTTATTCATATCAAGATCCGGATATCCCAAAGCTGAAATCCTGGGGAGTTGGGACTGGTGCAAACCCAGGTCCTTCCAGAGCCACAAAATCATGAAGAATGATCTTAATAAAAGCCTTTTATCAACAAAGGTTTGAATCACTGTATAAACATTTTTACAATCTTCTTGATGGTAGAAAAAGGGAAAAATTAGCTTTCCTATAAACAAAAATAAAAAGATTATTCTACTATCCATGTTTTAATAGAATTAAACATTCCATTAAGATGTTTAGAGACAATGAAGCCCCAAGCTTAGGAGCTTGTTTGTGAGGCTTGTTGTGTTTATGTTTTCCTCTTTTGGGTTCATACACGAACTATGACGTTCTGACATTATCCAGTGGTTTTTAAATCATAAGAGGCAGGCCTGGGGCCAATCACATGGAATCCAGTGCTGACACAAAGGCTTGGATTGCAGCCAGCAAAGGTTTACACCCCCACTGCAGGAGAGATGTTCTGAAAATAACCCTCACCCTAGCTTTACCAAGCCTTTCACCATTTAAGACCCAAGGCCCTTAAGCAAAGTTCCTGGGAACCTGTATGAGTAAACTTCTGGCCACATATTGCTCTATTCTGGACCACTTATGCTGAATGTGAAATCATTCTGGAAACCAGATAAGTCAGCACCAAATCAGGATCTGTGACGGCTATGGTGCCCAACATCTGGCTTTGCCTTCCTGGGCCAGTACCTCTGGTCCTTAAACGAGAAAGATCCAGAAGTCAGCTTTGACTCTGCCTCCAGTCCTTTCCAGAAGATAGACATTTTTATATAGTAGCCAAGTCAAGTCCTTGACCATGGAAAACTGGATTCTATCTTAAGATATAGTCTGTTCCACCCATATAGTCTGTTCCACACATACAGTCTGTTCCACGCTTATAGTCTCTTAGGGTGTCAGGTTTCTCATGTAAAAAAACAATAACATGAATCATATGTAGCTCATGGAATTGAAAATTAAACAAAGACATGCAACAAGCATTTAACATTGCCCTCGGGACGTTCTGCTCTATCATTGCCCATCATGTGACAAAGGACCTGGATTTTCAGTTGAACTTATACAGATACATATGGCCAGTGGTTGCCATATGGATTGTGAAGATTTGGCAGCCACTGGGTAGATGTTGCTGTGACTACTGTTAAAACAGTCATATTTTTTCCCAGAAGAAAAATGGTTTTAGGTCTGTATTCCCCATCACCATTTCAATGCTCATGCATTTTTACCTTAACTAAGAGATTTATGTCCTCTGGAGACAGCACTGAAGAAGGGCCCTGTCAAGTAAAAATAAATAAATACAGATGTCTATGCACACACACATATTATCTTCCATACAGCCTCAGAGTGAAAGGCTTCACTGTGCACACTATAACTCGTGATGTTTGGGTATGCATGGGCTGCAAACAACTCTGTTGATGTTCCAAGCCTGGGAGCCATCAAAGGAGACAGCCAAAGCAGTGGCCGCTCACCCACCAGGCCTGGCCGAATCTGAAGTTCAGGTCTTCCTGTCTGGTCTCCGGGTGCTTATTCCTCTTTGCACTCAAACTCTAATCTATCACATGAATAGCATAGGAGGCAAAGCTTTCCCATATAGACTTCGGCTGTCAGGAATTTCCTAGATGTCTTCAGCTATCATAGGTAAAGCAGCATTTTAAATCCCATCTGTTATTTGGGGTCAAAAGTCTTTAGTACTAGAAAGAGGATTTTGGATATCAGGAATAATCACAATATGTCCGGAGATGTATGACTAAGATGATGCAGGTCAGTGAATTCACAGACCTGGCTAGTAGAAACATGTCCTACCATGACTATGACTATCCTTAAGATCTGGGCAGGGTGAGAGCTCATAGTTCACATTAGATACAAGGAACGTGGGATGGAAAATGGAAACCAAGGCAGCCTTTACCAAGGAGGATTCTTAGCATAAAGGAGGGATCGGCAGGCTCCACTGTAAGCTTCAAACTGTGTGAAAGCAGAGGAGGCCTCTCCCAGAGTCCTATGGGGAACTTGGCCGCCACCACATTTGCAGCAGTCTCGAGGAAACTTTAGCCAGGACAATTCTTGTAGCTACTTCCCTTTTCCCCAAAGTTATTTCCCTTTCCCCAAACCCAGAGGCTCTGTTGTATTGTGCGCTGACAAGTCACCTGACCATGGCGGCACCTGGCCCTGGCAGCACCTGTTCGCAGGATAACTGCGGTACTAGTTGGAGAAATTTGTTTTCTGGGCTGAAATATCAAAATTTTAATCAACTCTCTGGAAAATTGTTTGAGGGGCAGAGTGAGACTGTGGCTAGAGTACTCCAGATTTGGAGGTGGATTCACATTGTGGTAAGGACACCCCACTCAGCGTGGAGCTGCTAGATGGGCCTGGAACCTTGCCCAGTTGTCAGAGAGTGAGACCCTCTGGAGAAAGGCTGACTTTTCTAACAGTAATTTATTAGCCTTTTCATTTAAATGAGGAAAGGTTTTATTTTGATGTCTTATATGTTTTCCTGAGGTCATAATAGTTTGGGGATTCATATTGCTTCCACAGGGTATTCCTAGGCAGCTGGAACCCTGCTGTCTGTGACAGCTTACCCTGGTGTTTGAATTCTTTGAATATCTGTATATTCAAATATATCTAGCATGAGTTCTCTTAGAATACTGACAGGGAGAGAGAGCAAAGGTCAAGTCCTCAGGGTGGCCTTGTAACGATTTCATCAGGGTCTTGCTCAGCCTACTTTTTGTAAACCTGATGAGAGGTCTGAAGGTGGTCACTTTGGCTTTGAAAAGGAGTGTTAGTCTCAGGACAGGGGACACAGATGCTCAGCAAGCCGCCATGACTACCACTTAGGAGTTGTTCATATGCTATAGATTAGGCCCAATGTCCTAAGATAGCACATACTGGGACATGTGAGGGTATAGAAGGCCCACCTGGAATCTCCTTACTCCTGGTACACCAGACACAGCACTGAGTATATTAACTGGAAATCTGGGGAAGTCACACTGCCCATGACTGACATGGGGGTACAGAGGGCAGGCCTGGCCCAAAGATGAGATTGCCTGGTGGTGCCAAGGCGCAACAGAGATGGAGCTCTGTGTTCTGTGCTAACAAACTGTGAGACCCTGACTCCCCACACTGTCTGCTGTCCTCTGCCAGCTTAACTGTCTTTACAAGCTGTGTCAAGATCTAGGGTGTAGCAGATGTCACTCAAGCTTCCCCTGCCTCTGGCCTGAGTCTCATTCTTCTCCCTGCTACCTCAGGGCCTTGCCCTGGATGATGACACAGCTTCTAAACAGCTTCTTTGGAAGGTTCAAGGCTGACTCCGTGGAGGATGAGAGGTGAGAAAGCTCCCGTCCAATTTCCAATGTGACGTGTACTCGCCCTGTTGGAAAGTCTTAAGTGAAGAGCTTAAAGACCCTAGAGGCAGAATGAGAACCCTTTTCTGGTCTCTGCTGTCCCAGCAGCTCAGACGAGAGATGGAGGGTTGTCAATATCCACAAGGACCTCTCTATACTGGGTACTTGGCTGAGACCAGGCCAGGCTTGCAAGGGAAACAAAACGAACACTCCCTCAGACTCCTCCTGTGGTGTAACTTCTGCCATGTGAACAGCTTGGTTCACACCAGACTTTGAGGTCACTCTGGAGGTCTGATGGCCTCTGTCTCTCGGACCTGGTTAACGTCTTCTAATGATCTGACTCCTCTGATAGATACATAGCTGCTTCCCCCCAAAGCCCAGATATTCTCAGCCTTGTAGTCCCTTCCCTGGAGGAACCACCGGGTCACCCAGCTAAACCTTTTGTGCTTCTCTGGCCTTAGCTCAGGGAGTAGGCAGGAAATGAGGTAATACACACAGACACCTGAGGGCATCCAGCTGGGCTGCACCAGAACTGATAAGGACTCAGCCATTGGGGCTGCCAACATCTTTTCCAGCTCTTACAGCTTCTCAGCTGAGACAAGAACTGTTTCTGGAACTCTAAACAAATCCAACTGGCAACCTGGCCAAAGGGTAGGAAATGGCAATGGATGCTACTATTGTCCAGTTTGTACCCTAGTTCCAAGTCTTGCCCTTCTCTATCCTGTTTCATGTATCCATGTGTCCACAGGATGTACCCAGGGCTAGCTTAACTGCTAGACTATGGCTGAACTGATCCAGAGGGAGACATCTGGAGAAAGCCGGAAGGTTAGGAGAGGCCCACGTGCTTCAGGCCAGGCTTTTTGACAGTGGTTTTGAATCCACAGTTCTCATCTGGCTCTGAAAATAAGTACTCTGGTAGAAGCAGCTCCCCTCCAGAGTATGTCCCTGGGTCTCACCACACCCTATATTGCTTTCCTCTGCCCACAGTCTGCACCCTTTTTAAAGCCTCTTGAACTGTCTGAATGGCACTTTATTTCCTGCTGGTATCCTGTCACTGTCAGCATTCGTCCAGACCCGACAGGTGACGTACTGGTTTTCCAGGAGGCCCTCTTTCTCCTGGATTTCCTGGTGCACCCTAAGAGAGAAATGAAAGAAAAGAATCACTGTGGTGAGTGTGTCAACCTGATCCATTCCACCCATCCCTCTATGAACCTCTGATTCTACCCAGTATGATTGAGTGGGGGAAAATCCACCCAGCTCTGAAGATAGACCCCAGGGCAAATTCTACTTTCCAAACTCAGCTGAATAGCCAAGGTTCCCAGGAAGCAAGTGACAGTGGTAAATTCAGAACAGAGTGAACCTTCCTGTAAGTCCCATCTAAAATCCCAAAGGAAAACCAACTTGTGCACATGGAGCTTGCACTCACCCACATTACAAAGCTGGTTTAAACCTTCCTGAACCCTTTCCATATACAAAGGGAAGGGCTGGCTGACTTTGAAAGGAAAGCAAGTGCATTGATGACTGGCTATAAGAAGATAAGGATGCCATGCTAATTATGAACACTGGGAAGCAGGAACTGGGAGTATTTCCTTTTCTGAAATAGAATCTAAGGAAGGGAAGAGAATTTTATTGTTCCTGCTTGACAGGGGCTAAAGGAACACAGAAAAGGTTTAGCGTGTGTGTGTGTGTGTGTGTGTGTGTGTGTGTGTGTGTGTGTGTGCATAACCAGGCAATAATGCTTACAGGTACCAGACATCTTTGTCCTATCAGAACCCATGGTTTCCAGTTATTCCCTTGGTCAGTGAGTGGGGATCAAGTGTCCTCTGTGCCTCTCCTGCTGCTGAGCATCAGGATTCTATAGAGAAAAGTCCCAGGGAGCTCAGAGCTATCAGATCAAGAGAAGATCAAAACAAAAGATGGCTGGCTGTCAACATCACAAAAGGGGGGACTGACCAAGAGCCCTCAGCTTATGTCAGTCCCTTGAGGAGAGGGAGGCTGTTCAGGACAGGGCCAGGAAGGAGGCCACGGGAGGGGCTGGGTCCAGTTTGATCAAGTCACAGTGACCAAACAGGAGGTGGTGTACTGGAGACCCAAGAGGGTCTGAAAGCGTTATACAAACGCTTACAGCAAACAGAAATCAGGATAATGCAAAACTATAAGTCACAGCCATCAGAAGAGCAAAAATATGTAAACACCCAATGCTTCATGGAAATCCTTAAGTGAACCCCGATGCTGGTGACGATGAACACTGACTAAGCCCATGGGTTTTCTGCTTTACTTACATCCTGGCCAGCTGGTCCCTGGGGGCCGGGGAATCCCGGTAAGCCTCGAGATCCCTGGTTAAGAAGAACAGAAGACACACTCATCTGTGAGCAAGCAGGACTCTACTTTGGCAATAGTTGTCTACGATCACACAAATGTCAGTTACAGTGAGGAATCTAATATAGTCACGCGATGGTTAACACTGACACTAATTGTCAGAATCTAGAGTTGTTTGGGCATGCCTGTCAAGATGATCTTGATTATGTTCATTGATGTGAAAGACTTCATCTTAGTATGGCAGGTGAGCCTGAACTGTAGAAAAGGGGAAAAGCTTGCTGGGCACCAGCCTGCATTCATGTTTCCTGACTGTAGACATGATTCTGTTTCACATCTGCTGTTCTGACTTCCCTGCTCTGATGGACTGTACCTTGAACTGTGAACAAAAGCAAACCTTTCCTTAAGTTACTTTTGTCAGTACTTGATCACAACCACAGGAAAAGAAATTAAAACAACAATTCATGTGTCAAAAGCAACTTGCCAAGAGCTTAAATCGATTGCTCTGAGCCTCTGCTTCTTCAATCAAAACAGGTGCAAAAGTCCCTGTCCTCCTTAATCAGAAATCATGTGAATGAGCATAATTCAAAATACATGCACACAGCAGAAGGTAAAGGATCATTCTAGCCACTAATATGTGGTGTCTTAACAGTGGAAGACATAGCAGCACATGCGTGGTGAATGCATGAAAATGCTACTCTTGAGAAGGAACACATCCTGAAAGCCCGTGTTGCACCGGCACCCCACGAGCCCAGCACTTCTCTACAGTGCCTTGTTGGTACTGCTGTCACCATGTGTCGCAGTTTCATCAATTTTATACAAACATACCTATGGAGAGGAAATCCCAACTGAGAAATTCCCTCCATTGGAATGGCATCTGGCATGCCTGTGGGGGACATTTTCTTGATTGCTAATTGATGTAGGAGGCCCCAGCCCACTGTGGACAGTGTCATCCCTGGGCAGCTGGCCCTCGGCTGCCTAAGAAAATTCAGGGTAGAAGCCAACGGGAGCAAGGTAAGCAGTGTTCTCCATGGTCTCTGCATAGCTCCTGCCTTCACCTTTTTGTCTCCAGTTCGTGCTCTGACTTCCCTCAGTGAGGGACGGTGACCTGGGAGTTGTAAGATGAATTTCATCCTTTCCTCCCCAAGCTGCTTTTGGTAATGGAGTCTATCAGGGCAACAGAAAGCAAACTAGAACACTAGGTTACAAACTGAGTGATCCCTCATGTCTTCTTGACTATATGGCTGACAATGTAAAGAAAGAATTTAAAATCAGTTCTTCCAGCCATTTGATTAAATTCATACACTCACAGTTCTCCTTCTTCAGTGGGGAGATGCTCAGAAGTAAAGCACTTCCTTGTGCCTAACCATAAAGTGGGGCTGTTGGAGGGGAAAGATCCACCACCCCTCCTGAGAGATTTATGTTTGAATGACCTGCCTCATGGGGCAGTGCTCATATCTTAGAGAATCTTCACTGTCTAATGTAAGGAATCTTCAGAAACTATTTTACTTTTAGTTCCCTCTGATTTAAAACAGCTTTGACTAGAGAGAATTCTGCCCAGGACTCTACTTAAAGTATACTATACCGGGGATCCTTTGTCTCCTGGTAGTCCTGAGGGGCCCTAAGAAGCAAAAGAAAAATCCAATTAACAGAAAAATAAGAATCCTCATTCAAACATGTTGTGGGGAGTCTTTAAAAAAAATAAAACAACAAAAACAGAGTTTCATTGGGCCCAGATTGGTCTCAAACTCACTCTAGAGCAAAGGATAACTTAACTCTTGATTCATCTGCCTCTCCTTCCTAAATTCTGTGATGATAGGCATATGCCATCCAGCTCTGTGTAGTGCTTATTTCTAGACCAGATCTCCTCCATCTGTTCATGACTGGGGCCACTGATCCTCACTCATACATGGCTTCTGAGGCCTGGGATCCCCCCAAAACTCTGGTGCACCCAGGGTTCCCCATGTTGCATTTCTTAGGGACAGGGAGGAAAACTCCAAGGCCAAAATTGAATCCATTAATGTGTAACTCTCATGGTTTTGTTTTTTTTTTTTTTTGGTCTTTTTGAGACAGGGTCTCCCTGTAGCTCCAGCTGTCCTGGAACTCACTCTGTAGACCAGGCTGGCCTTGAACTCACAAAGATCCTCCTGCCTCTGCCTCCCTAGTACTAGGATTAAAGGCGTGTGCCACCACGCCCGGCTAACTCTCAGGTTTTGAGAACAGATGTGCCTGTGCCCTGAGTCTTGGCTCCCAGCTTAGCACCTTCCCATGGACAGTGGTGCCTGGACACACCCTGTCACACTTGGGAAAGCCTTGCAAGTGCACTCTCACCCACTTCCTCCACTCAGCATGCCCTGCATCTTGCTGTAGCAGTGCCCAAAACATGGCAGGTATTCTCAAGAGGAAGAAAGGATTTCACACACAGGTCAAGGTCTCTGCATCATGATGAGGTACCTAAACAGCTTACCTATTGCCTATGTCTTAGAGCTGCCAGATAACATAGATTAGCATCATTTCAAGCAGATATTGGAACGCTAAGAGAAGCAGAAGAAAACTCAAAGATCTAAAATAGGCACCAAGCAGAAGAGAGAGTAGTGGGGCCCGGCTGGAAGAAAGACTCTCAGGCCTTTGCAGGGGCAGAAAATGAGGCCAAGGTCTCTTCAAACCAAAATTCGAAACTTAGAAAACCAGGTAATGGTAGGATATTTGAGGATAAGCTTTTTCTGAAGACACTGTCACAGGCTTTCCATGACAGTGTCCATCACAACACTCTAGTCTACCCTTGAGTAGAGGATCAGTAGATGAACTGATGAAATGCCCCAAGCATTTCTACTTTGTTTTCTGTGTGCTGTCACTGGGATCCAATCATAAATAAGCAATAATTTCTGTAGATAGAAGTAGTCCAGCTAATAAATAAATAACAATTGATGGAGCGTAACTTCAATTAGCCAGAGATGACTGCATATTATCTACCTCTCAGAATTTTATCTTACTCAGTAGGTGACTGAATCCTGCAGAGGCAGAGAAGATGGGTTAGGGGAATTCAGAGGGGGAAAACTTCAGGTTGGGAAAAAGAGGATTCCCGGAAACTGCTCTCCTCACCAGGTATGTCAGCAGCTGCCTCATACACACATGGTCTCACCTGGAGGTCCACGTGGTGGGCATCTCCACCACCCTTAGGTTACTGATGGAGAAGCTGAAGCTGAAATCTATCACACAACTTAGGCACAGTCAAACAGGTAAAACTATGGGCTCTGGGATGTACATCTAGTTGGCTCAGGATGTACCTCTAGTTGGCTCAGGATGTACCTCTAGTTGGCTCAGTATGTACCTCTAGTTGGCTCAGGATGTACTTCTAGTTGGCTCAGGAGCTGCTGAGCCCTCCATCATGACACAACACATCATGTATCTGAATCCCATTCATCTCTAGTAGTTCCCAGTGATGCTGTAAATATATTCTTTAAAGAAATGTAATATGGAGCAGCTTGCTCCTGGCATAGGGGATGTACCCATGTCATTTTAGCATCACTTTTTATCTTAAAATTAAATTCTTTGATATATTCCAAAATATTCAACTTGTTCACTCAACTAAACTCCAAATTACTTTCTTATGCCATTTAATATAAAATCCACATTGATGACTGGGCTTTGTATTCAGAGGTATTTATTTCAAATCCTAGTGTTATTGAACATTGGCTGTTCAACTTGAAGCAAGCTATTTGCCCTCTCTGAACATTCGTGTTTTCAATGATAAAGCACAACTGTAAGAGTCCCATGCCTTATGTTGTCAGATGAAAGAACATACTAAATACAGAAGCCATAGAAGGCATAGATGTCCCACAGAAAGCGTAGATGTCCCACAGAAAGCATAGACGTCCCATAGAAAGCATTCCAGCTGTTGTTTTGTATGCCTATAAGAAACATGAGAGTGAAGAGTGGAGGTTTCCTTGTAAACTGGATAGTGTACAGCTCACAATCTCTCAAAGTGCACAGAATAAGTGCTGTGGGGGGCTCAGCCACACGTGAGGCATCTATGTCATACCCCTCCCACCAGACTCATTGGCCATCACAGAAGAAGGGAGCACAGAGTCAAAGGTCTGAGCTGGAGAGATAGCTCAGTGGTTAAGAGCACCGACTGCTCTTGCAGAGGACCAGCATTCGATTCCCAGCACACACATGGCGGCTAAGAACCGTCTTTACCTCCAGTTCCAGGGAATCTGACACCCTCTCTGACCTCCGCAGCACTGCAAGACATGGGTACACCTACCTAGATGCAGACAGTACACTTGTACACATAAAAAAAAAAAGTCAAAGGTCAAAGGGGACCAGAACAAAAAAAACAAGATGTAAAAGGACAGTTGCCCTCAAGAACTCACAGCAGCTGTAGCTGCCTGTACAAGAGCAAGCCAGTCAGCATTTTATATGGAGGTGGGGGACTCATAAGCCCCCACTCCTAGCTGAAAAGCTATTGACAGTTGATGACTTCTGGGGGAGGGTGGGTCAGTTTTCTTCAAGGGTGTGGCCTCTGGTAGGTCAACCACACTCTAGTGGACAGCCCACACCCAAGGAAGCACACACTGGAATTGGTGACTATAAATCAAAAAGAGGACATGAATTCTGGAGGAGGAGGTAGAGGGTCTCAGAGGAACTGGGTGAATAGGATCAAAATACATTGCATGTGCGAAATGTTCAAAGACTAAGAAAAATATTTTTAATGTGTGGTAGAAAAGGAGGGCATAGCAATTTCCTTACTAATTCAGAAAGCTAAATATCTCTTTGTAAGACTGTGAACTTTGTTGTGAGTTCGACTGTGAGGTAGCACCAACAAAGCCCATATCAGAATACATGGTCCCCAGATAACGATGCTATTTGGGCAGGTTATGGAACATTTAGGAAATGGAGCCTCTTGCTGCAGCTGCCCAGATGGACACTGTACTCACAGCCAGGCATTACCCTCCATGATGGCCTGTATCCCCAAAACTGTGAGCCAGAAAAATTCCTCCCTCCCTTAAGTGTTCTCTGTTGGTTACTCTGTCACAGGGATGAGAGAGATAACTAATATGCCACTTGATGTGCTTGGTCAAAATTCATTTGATTTAATACTCTGATGTTAGCCTTTGATTCCCATTCCCATGAAAAGGGACTAGGACTACCTCAGCAAATGGCCAGTCAGAGATCTGGATAAAGCACATATGTGACAAACCTAGATCACCTTTACACCGCAGAGAGTGAGGGAGTTACCAAAGCCTTCCAGGCTTACGTCAAAGGACTCAAGGTCAACTTGCTTAGACTCCTATGAGAATAACAGAAATCAATTTGAGCATGTAAAAACTGCATCAAAAAAATCCATGTAAATTCATGAGTTCAGTCTTTCAAAACTGCAAATAGGCGTCTAATGGGCCATCTCTGCAAGATATTAGGGAACCATGTCATTTTGTGAAAGCAGTCAACAGGGAAGACTCAAGAATGTACACGCAGCTTTCCGAACTGGGTGTTGGATGTACGGGTTGGCCATTGCAAAGGAGAGAGCTTCTCTCTGTAGAGAAACAGCCCAGCTAATAAAGAAAGAAGAATCAATTGACAGAACTACCACAGCAGCAATTTGCAGCCTTTGATGTGGTAATTGATGGAGCTTTGGACTTCAAAGGTGTGAGCATCACAGAAGGAGAGTGCAGCAGATATCCTTGCTGGCTCCCAGTGGAGGAACAGACCACCTGTGAAGTCCTGCCAAAATCATCCAACCGGAATGGGATCACGCCTCTAGACATGAGGATCAACTCCTTGGCACTACAAGGACAGAGGCCAATTCTACATTATCACCTTAGGGAATTCTCTCAGCAAGCCTAAAACAACTCCATGAGACTGAAAAATGAACCAGATCTCATCAATAAATAACCAAAGGGAAAGGAAAGTGAAAATCTCCAAATTCATCAAAGATTTCTTTTCAATCACTATTTGTCCACTTGCCTCTTAATGCAAAGAAGAGCGCAATCACAGTGTTTGTGAAACACAAAGGTGAATATGACTGGATATTTGGCAGAGGCATGGAACTGTTTATAATGATAATGAAGTTGTGCTTACATTTTTAAATTTTTTTAAATGAATTTTTAAAAATTATTTGTATTTTATGTGAGTGTATTGCCTGCATGTGTGTAAGTGCACAAGTGTTATGCAGTGCCCTTGAAGGTCATAAAATGGAATGGGATCCCCTGGAACTGGAATTAAGGATGTTGTGAGCTGCCAGGTGGGTGCTGGGATTTGAACCCAGGTCTTCTGCAAGAACAGCCAGTGCTCCTAACTGCTGAGCCATCTCTCCAGCCCTGAAAAGGTCTTATCTTTTATAACCATATGTTAAAATACATATGGGCAGAATAATGTGCACCTGGGCTATGTTTTGAGATAAAGGGAGGAAGAAGACGCTGGGAGGAAGCAGGAGCCACTAACTGGGGATCCTGGTTGGTGTCCACAGCCACATGGCTATGTGGGTGTACACGCACCATCTGCCTACTGTTGTTAAGTCTGGCACTCTGTAGAATAAAAACGTGTGCAAGTGTGTATATGCATATATATTCAATCATATATATATATATATATATATATATATATATTCAATCACTGCATAAGGATGCTCCAGGCAATTAAGGGCTTCATATCTAATGAAATCTCTTAACACTATATTGTTTAGTAATGGCATAACTGTCTTAGATTGTGGGAGGACATTCAGTGATGTTGGAGCTGGAGAGATGGTTCAGTGATTAAGAGCACTGGCTCCTCTTATAGAGGACCTGGGTTTGATTCCCAGCACCCACCTGGCAGCTAACAACAACTCCAATTCCACGGGATCCCATGCCCTCTTCTGACCTCCACAAGCACTGCATGACACTTACACACATGCAGGCAATACAGTCACGCACATAATAAAAAATAACATGAAAATATAAAAACAGATACTCAGAACACAATCCCAGAAAAACAAGTTATGTATGGTGTCCCTCATTTGTGGATCCTAGCACCAAATCCTTATTTGTAAGGCAAACTGAGTATTTTTTTTTCCTTTTTAGTAAATAATTAAAAGTATATTAAAACATACATCAACTTGCTATGTAATTTAGCCATGTAAAGTAATATTTCTTTTTACCTGCATGCAAGTCTACTATTAAAAGGTAAATCCTTAAACATGTTTTGGAATTAACCTATAGTTTATTTTCAGATGTCATAATTTGGTATATGTGTGGAGTGTACACACGCATATTTTGGAGGAATATAAAAATTAAAGGGAACAACAACAACAAAAAAGACTGGTTGAAAGAACTGACTGAAACAGTAAATTTCTGCCCCAAACAGCAAACTTCTGCATCAAAAAAAGACTGAGAAAAAAGATGCAAGACATGTATGGCAGAATGCACAAGTGGGCGGGGGCCATGGAAGGCGGAATGGGTCTAAATTTGATTAAGAAATGTATGAATGTTATATGAAATGCACAAAAGTTAAATAAAAAAATCAGAAAAAAGATCCTGCTATATAAAAAAGGATACTCAGTAGTGCCCAATGATAAAACGGCCTAACAAGACATTTTCAGAACATATCCCCATCTTTAAGTAGCACAATTTCTATATATATTTGCACACGCAAGCATACACATATATTATGTAAATGCACCCATATGCAAACACCTACACACACACACACACACACACACACACACACAGAGCCACACTGTTTACTGGTTGATAATTGCACCTGGTAGAAACTGACATCTCAAGAAGTCCCAAGGGTCCAGGGTATGCCACACACTTTCTGTTTTTTCTCTGATATTGTTATACTTCATTCCCCTCCTCAAAAAGTTGACTAGCTCTCTTCTGCCTACCCAGGACATATCAGAAAAAGTGCATCTTTATTTTCCAGATGTACACAGGCCCTGTCTTCTGTGCTGCGGGGAGAGGGCCATGACTGATGGACCAGGCCACAGTATGGTGTTCTAGCTGACAGGGCACAGAGAGCCACTCCCATGACACCTGATCCCAAGACACATGATCAGGACCAAGAGATTCTAAGAGCCACTAAATCCCCCAAGCTAGGGGTTCTGTACACAGAGGAGATGAGTGAAGAGGGTGTAAGAGCCAAGGCCCTCACAGGTAGAGAAGAGGGAAAAGAAGCCCCTGAAGAAGGGGGATTGGGGAAAAAATAGCTACCAGGCTTCTTGCACAGAAGAGAGCCACAGCCAGAGGATCAGCGAAACCAGAGTCCGACCTGGAGAGACCTGCTTATCTCCAAAGGGGCAAGGGTGAAATTCAGGTCCTGGGTTTAGAAAGACAGCTATGGCTCCAGAGTCTGGAAAGAGTAGAGGGAACAGCACGGACACCCAGAGACCTGAGGTGAGGGAGACCAGTGAACCCCAGAAGCAGAGGAGAAAGAATATGGCCAGAGCCTGCTGTGTGTTGAAGCTCAGGTGCCAGGGAGGTGCTGAGACCACAGTGGCCTGGCCAAGACACAGAGCTCTTCCTTGCGGCGACTTTGACTACGTTCAAGCAGAACCAAGCAGGACAACCAACCTCCCCAACGTGTCCTGAGGGAAGGCTCCTCAGGCTCCGAGAACACCAGAATCTGACCACAGTTCCCACACACAGCAGAAAGGTCTAGTAGAGACAGGGTCAGGTATGTCATGCCTCAGTTTCCTCCATCCATCAATCGGAGACTGTAACAGTGGTCACCTTATGGACTTAAAGATCAGGGAAGGAAGTAGCAGCTGGTGTGCCCAGCCAATGTGAAGAATGCCTCAGGGAGAATTAGGGGAAATGAGAGATTTGTTCCAGTTACAAGGCAGAGCTCCCAACTGGAAGGCAGGGCAGAAACTTCTTTAAAAATTTTCAGAAAGAAAATCCTGATATTTCATCTAAGACTGAAATACGGCTATACACACAGCAATGAGGATGCCCGGAAATCTGGGGTAGGCAGGTTCCTATGCTTTCTCCAGATCTTTCCTCCACTGCCCAGGGGACCTACGAGGCTGTGTGCACTGGACAGGGTGTGCCTCTTTCCTGCACGTTGGCCTGGGGACAAGGCTGTGAATCTGACCCTGGTTCACTACTGACCAGTGACTGATGTTCCCTGTAGTGTCTTGAGAAGATGGGATATTTAGCTATGACACTCTTATCTAAGGGAAACAAGCCAGGCTACATCTCTACTTTCTACCTTCAGAGGATATAGGATGAAACATGAAGACAGAGCCTAAGAATAAAGCATTTGGCTTACCATGTAAGCCAGAAGTCCAGGAAAAATAACAGACATAGAAAGACAGAGGCAGTAGTGAAGGCTGGACATGCGAGACGGACACATCATTATCTCCTCTGAGGAGGAGTGCTGGGAGGGCCCAGCCCAGCTCCCTGTGTCCTCTGTGTGAAGCGAGGGGAGCAGCTTTCCATCTCCAAGTCTGCTTCTCCTTCTGTAAGATAAGAAATGCACAGATGGCCCAGCAGGCTGTTTGGAGGATTAATGGTTACAGAGGAGGGAGACCTGTGCCCTCTGCTCCCCCTGCCTGCCAGAGGCAGGTGGTATTGGCTGAGGATAGTCCTACTTTCATACTTCAGTGACTGTGGTCTCTATGTCTCCTACATTATTCCTTGAAACTAGAGAGGTGCACAAAACAAACTCTTGCTTGGGGCATTTGAAATGCTTCCTTGCCTGAAATCATCTTGTTCATAAGCTATCAGAAGTGAGTCTGCCCTGGGGCACATATACCATCAGCTTCTAGACCCAGCAAGCCATCCTACAGCTAGTTCCAAGTCATTTCTCTCAGGAAAGATTTCCATGACATCAACCCAGCACAGGCAGGGAGTCTAGCACCACTCACAGTGGGAGCTTGCATCCTCCCAGCTCCCTGGATGGCACCGTGGAAAGCACTGGCACATGGTGCACAGGGAACCTGATGGTGAGACTAGGAAAGAGCCTGGGTTACATGGCTCCTTTTCAGCCAAAGTTTTGTCCTTACAAAGCCAGAGCCATTCTGTCAGACCGTGGGCACTTTGAGCTTCTCGAATGAGCACATGGTTCAACTTTTTAAATCTCAGCAAAGGAATATCAGAGATAACTTGAAGATTAAAGTAAGACTGCATGAGAGGGTCTTGAAAGGGAAGTCAGAGCCCTGAAGCAACTGCGTCACCATATTGCCAACTCTACTGGTAGAGCATGGGAAAACCAGCTCCTGGCTCCCTTGGGAAGATGGTTAGCACAGCCTAAAGCCTGGAGCGACTCAGGACACAGGAGGCAGACAGCAACTTCTAGCTAGATCTACCCTTATCATGCCTTATGTGCAGACTTAATGGGAATGAATAAGTCCTGCCTGTCCTGCAGAGACCATGTGGCACAGAGTAACAAACACTGGCTTTGGAGGGTGTGGAAACTCTGAATCATGGCCCTAAGCCTGGGCTAGCTCGGGGACACTGGCCACTACACCCTCGAGCCTCAATTTGATCATCTGAGGAACAGTGACATAGCAGACAGGACAGACACACACACACACACACACACACACACACACACACACCTCAGCCTGGTGCTCCTGTCCCAGGAGTTCTTTTTCTAAACAATATTTTATTATTTTTATGTTGCCAGCATGTGTCTAAATGCACCACGCCATGCAAAGCCCACAGAGGTCAGAAGAGGGCGTCAGAGTCCTTGGAACTGGAGTTAGGATGGTGGAGGGTGCTGGGATTCAAACCCAGCTCCTCTGCAAGAACAGTTACTGGCTCTTAATTGCTGAACCATCTCTCCAGCCCCAAAAGTTATTGGTTTTACATGTATGAGTATTATGCCTGCATGTATGTAAATGCACCCATGTCTTGCTCTGACCACAGAGGCCAGAAAAGGAGGTCATATCCCTTGAAAATGAAGTTAGAGTTGCTGTTAGCTGCCATGTGGGTGGCTAGAATTCAACCCAGGGTCTTCTTCAAGAGCAGCCAGGCCTCTTGACTGTTGAGCCTTTTCTTCAGCGCCCCCCCCCCAGGGCTTCTTTACCACAGAGACTGTGGCTCTCAAATCTTAAGTCCAGGCCACCAGGCTGACAGTTCCTCGGAACAGCCCCAAGCACTGGTGTTTGTACGTCAATACCTCAGCTTCTCCGTTTTTGTTTGTTTTGTTTTGTTTTTGTTTTGTTTTGTTTTGTTTTTGCAGGACTGGAAGCCTGTAGCATGTAGTTACCCAGGTATCAGTGGAATAAGTCCCAGCTGCCCATACTGCCCATTCATTCATTAACAACTTCTGCCTGGGCTCCCTTCATTTCTCTAACTCACTTTGTCACTCTCTAAGAGGTACTTTTTCTGGGATCACCTCCCAGATAAACTCCTTGAGCTTGGGCTCTACACCTTCACCCTGAAGGAAAATCCAGTGCCCTGGGGATTGAGGTACAGGGATGCTCTCCTTCGTAGCCTAGCATGAAGCAGAGAGGAACTGGACTGCTCAGCAAAGGGCAGGCCCCCAAATGACTTCACACACCCCTTCCTTACCTCTACCACAAACCGACTGTTAGGGTGTCCAGAAGTTTCCATGCAGATTCCAAGGCCATCAGTAAGCCTAGGCCTCTGGCCAAAGAGATTTATGGCAACGCAGTAAGGTTTCTTCCAACAGGAAGCTTTTAATAAGTCCAAGTAGTAGAAAGACAGTAAAGAGTTGATTTACAGCCTATTACTGGCTGCAGCCAACCAATTACTTTTCAGGTGGAATCACTTAGGCAGGCAGATATTTCATGGTGATTTTAACTAGCTCTTGTGCATCGGGAGGCTGTGCCAATCTCTACTGCCTACGGACTACAATTTCACCTGGGCATTCTTTATTCTAAGGGTCAAGTCCATCAGAAATCAAAATCCTAACTCCAGCAGATTCTAATTTCAGCCCTTCTCAGAGAACCACAGAAGTCAGAAGCCTGGACTGCTAGGTCTCTTCACTTTATCCTTTGTTCTTCTAGTTAGTAGACACTAAACACAAATCATCCAAGACAATAAACAAAATGAACAGAATGGGGGAGGTCGACTGTCAGATATTCTGGTGGAGAATTTATTTTGCAGAAAACAAACTAGACAAGAAATTCCCAAGGGATTTCAGTTTCCCTTTCCACTGTGTTCATGGACTCCTGGAAAGACTTAACCCTAACACTTCTTGTTCAGCAAGGAGGCACTGAGGCCTCCATGCGGATGGAAGGACAAAGCAGAAGGACAGAAGTGCATTGTGTGGAAGAAAGGCCTGATATAACACAGACACATGACAACCACAGACAAAAGCCAACCAGACTCTTATGAGTTGATGTGTAGTGAACTGGATTGCCCTCCTTGTTGAGAGTTCTATATGACAAATGTTACTGAAAATATTTTGGTCATGTTCTGCATTTCTTGAATGTGAAACAAAATAGAGACTGGGCTATGTGCTATTCTGGTTGTCTCCAGGCTATGTCTTGCAGGGTGAGTTCACCTGGCATAGGGCTTAAAGTAACAACAGTAACATTATAGGAGGTTGGCTCTTCCAAGGTTTAGAAGTGGCATTTGAAAAGAACAGAGAAGAGACTAGACAGAAAAAGACAAAGCCCTGAATTGAATTTGTCCTCAAATTTTGAAATGCATCATTCAGTAAAGGGGTGCAGGATACGTTCATTGTGCTGATCCGAAGGAAGATTGAGAAGCGATGGATTAAAGACACGGGACACAACTCTATCTTCAAAGAAAAGAAATTTCAGTCCTTCATGGAAAACAATTCTACATTTCAAAATGTGTCTTGTACTTCAGGGGGAGCTAGCAAAGAATAGCAAGGGCAAGCCTCTACCTGGATAAGGACCTGGACTTCACAGATCCTTACCAGCCTGTCTCACTGGAAGGGAAGCAAGCTATAGGCTCCATGGTCTCAAGAGCCTGCACCTAGTAGTCGATGCCAGCTATTCATTAAAACTCCCAGCAGCAGCAGCATTTATGGATGTGATTTGGAAATGTTATTCCAATCATGTTCTCACCTTTACTAATTAGAGGAATTAGGGTAATTCACACATCTTTCTGCCCGAAATAGATAAAACACCATGTTTTCCCATATCAGACTCCTTCCTTAGCTCAATTTCATTGGCTGTGATTTCATTTCTCAATGTTTGGTCCACGAGCTTGTTATTTTTTCCTTTAGAAGAAATTTGATTGATGAACCATTGGCAGCTGATCACTGCTGGGTGAGAGAGTTGATCTTCAAGAGAGTGGCACTAGACAAGCCGAACAGGCTCCAGGAGATGAACTCACACTGAAGGACATCTGGGGACACGAACCTGACTTGACAGGCCTTACCATATATGACATATGACAGAGTGCATGAAATCTGGGGGGGGGGACTATAGGGGGTACAGATAGTGGAGGGGGGACCAAATATGAATACAATGTACAAAATGCACAACAATTCACTAGAAGTATATAATGGGAGAAATAAAAGAAATTCGGTAAAGTCACAGAAGTAGCAGCCACCTACACAAGACCCACCCAACACTGAGCCCATCAGCACAGAAAGGGGAGGGACTCATAAGGCCCCACACATCCCTGAGGAATTATGGGCTCTTAATAGTTGCTAGGGAAGGGGAGTCATATTCATCACTGGTAACCACTGGTAAGGTATCATTGCCAAAGTCAACAAATCTCCACCTGTGTTCCTGCAGGCAATGCTATTTCAATTCAGTAAGGCCACAAACGAAAGCAACAGGAACTAGGAGAAGGGCTTACAGAGAAGAAGAGATTCAACAGAAGAAGGAAAGGAACAGGGGAAGACAATGGAAGAAAATATGACCAAAATACAGTACGTACATAAGTTACGAAATTAGGAAAGAATAAACTTGGTGAGACTTGTTGACTGGCTTTGAATCAAAACCATGTGTTGGTCCTTCTAAAAATTCATATTTTTTTACTTCCATTAGGGATACAACAAATTTTACACCAATATCTGCCATGTGTATAGAGAGTCTGCATCCAATGGACCCAAGAACCTATGACCCACTGCCACAGCAGCTGGGACAGAAGTGTCCTTACAAGCACAGCCTGTGTCTTCGCATGTGACCCACAAGCAACCACAGCATAGCCAGCAACAAGCATGCGTTAGGTGAATAAGGACTCACAGGTGGGCCAGTAACTCCGATGCCTGGATCGCCATGGCTGCCAGGAGAACCAGGGATCCCTGGTGCTCCTCGGTCACCCTAGGAAGACAGAAAGATAGGATGCAGAAGTCAGCACTAGGAAGCAGAACACCATCCTGGAATAATAATTCCTGACTGCTGCCCCATCAACCCCTTACACTCCACGTCCCATGGCGCACAGAAGCAGCCTGTCCTCTTAAACTCGGTCCAGCACTGCACAGACCATAGTGCAAGGCTATGATCACAAACTTGTCCATGCTCCCTAAACTTGATCATGAGCCAAACTATGATAAGGACATTAAGACTTCTCCCCACGTGGAGACTCTGTGCTTCCTTTATACCTCCATCCCAACCACATATGCACCCTACAGTTCAACTCAGATCCTATACTATGTGTTGATGCATCAAGTGTCAAAACTTTTCCAGTACCTTCTGTGAGTGGCTTTTGTGGGCATCACAGGGAGGGTCTCAAGGATGACTCATCTAAGAAGCTTCATGCCTCAAGGTTAAAAGTATGGATTTGAGCGTCACAGACCTGAATTTAAGTTGTGGCTTTAGAGTTTATGAATTGCTGACTATTGACTTAAGATAGTGACAAGGGCCCTGAGCGTATGTCTCTACACCTATCAGGGTGGTACATAGGTCCATGTCCACAGATGGTGTGCTAGTTAAATGAGTTGAGCACGGAGAGGGCAGTGTATGCCACAGCTGGCATGCACTCCGCCCTAGACAACTGCTGGATCTGCTGTGGGGCTCCTTACGTGATACTCTGGACATGATGGGAGAAGGAAATCGAGGAGCGAACAAAGGGGAAGAAACCACTGCTTACACAGAAGGGAGCTCAGGTGCGAAGTTTCTGGCATTCTGACACCCTAGGTCTCAGAACACAAGTTGACCCTCAGTAGGCAGTAGGCCTGAGTTCTGACACAGGTTATTCCCAGTCTTTGATCACCACATTTTGTAAGAACACTGACATTTCCTTGCCCACCTGCTAAGGAGTTTGTTTGCTGTGTGTCCCTGGAAGCTGCAGGTAATGCTGGGAGGAATGCAGGCTGTCTAGGATTAGCTTTATCTCCAAACAAGCTCAATCTGCTCTGAAGTGAATGTGGCCCAGACAGCTTTGTGTAAGGGACTTTCCTCCTCTACCTGCAGCTTGACACACAGTGGCACAAAAGGCAGTGGCAGGTGTCCTCGCTCAGTGAGTTAACTTTTCTGACAAAAGGAAACAGCCTGAGATGCTGGTCATCAAAAGCTATCAAGCTAATGTGCAGTCAACTGCACCTACATGGAACCCAATCATTTCTAGGAAACATTGATTTATTAACATTGATGGTTGTAAGCATTTTAAAACTCATATTAATAAGCAAGCTATTTTTGCACATAATGTACACTTGTGAAACTTGCATTTGGACCTTAAGAACAGCACTTCTGTTTTTGTGCAGGTCATCATCATCTCTATAAGTTCACATGAACAACATCTACAGAGTTCATGTGAACAACATCCACACTGAGAGTTCACGTGAAGAACATCCACACACAGTTCATGAGAAAACACAGCTACACGGTGACTGGGGCTGTGATGACACACAGATACACAGTGACCGGGGCTGTGATGACACACAGATACACAGTGACCGGGGCTGTGATGACACACAGATACACGGTGACCGGGGCTGTGATGACACACAGATACACGGTGACCGGGGCTGTGATGACACACAGCTACACGGTGACCGGGGCTGTGATGACACACAGCTACACGGTGACCGGGGCTGTGATGGCACACAGATACACGGTGACCGGGGCTGTGATGGCACACAGCTACACGGTGACTGGGGCTGTGATGAGCTACACAGTGACTGGGGCTGTGATGACACACAGCTACACGGTGACCGGGGCCGTGATGACACACAGCTACACGGTGACCGGGGCCGTGATGACACACAGCTACACGGTGACCGGGGCCGTGATGACACACAGCTACACGGTGACCGGGGCCGTGATGGCACACAGCTACACGGTGACCGGGGCCGTGATGGCACACAGCTACACGGTGACCGGGGCCGTGATGGCACACAGCTACACGGTGACCGGGGCCGTGATGGCACACAGCTACACGGTGACCGGGGCCGTGATGGCACACAGCTACACGGTGACCGGGGCCGTGATGGCACACAGCTACACGGTGACCGGGGCCATGATGGCACACAGCTACACGGTGACCGGGGCTGTGATGGCACACAGCTACACGGTGACTGGGGCCGTGATGGCACACAGCTACACGGTGACCGGGGCCGTGATGGCACACAGCTACATGGTGACTGGGGCTGTGATGACACACAAATATACGGTGCCTGGGGCTGTGATGACACACAGCTACACGGTGACTGGGGCTGTGATGACACAGCTACATATTCACCCAGTGAATTATCTCTTTTCCACAGAAGCCCCCCACTGCCACTGAGTCATGCCTTCTGCTTACTGTCAGTACTCAGTGCCAAGTTCTGAAATCCCTTATGAAGATGGAGGAACAGAGCTTACGAGGGTCTTAAGGATACACAGTAACCAAGACCCACATAGTTCCCTATGCTCCCTTAATGGCCATGGTTACTCCATGTCACTCCAGGCACAAGATGGCCATTCCCCCAGCGTTATTGATTTCTGGAAACCACTGCATTCACTGTCCCACCCTCAATTCTTACAATAATTATTTCATTATTTGTTTTCAGATTCCTATTTACTGCATTCTCTTTCCTTGGAATAATACTAATAATTATTCCAGTATGGCTGGTCTTGGGAACCCCAACATTCTTTGGATCTATAAACGTAAATATGATGTGTAAAGAAGGCAAGGAAGGAAAGAGGTCAAAAAGTAGGAGAAACAAGGAAACAAGTGTGCACTTGACCCAACATTACCAGATCTTAGTAAGAGTGAAGAGTATTCCAGTGGGCCCAGGCTCAGCCAAGACAAAGTATAAATTGGGTAGATGTCATAACATCTTCATACCTGCTCAGTTAGGACCCTCGTCTATAATAAGATTCCACCAAATCCCCCAATATTGCACGGGTTTTCATATATGAGGGAAGAGACTATAAAGCTGAGTAAAAGTACAAATATTTCAGTTACACTGTTACTATTTCTATTGGTCACTTTTCTGTTGCTGTGACAAAACACCATGACCAATAAAACTTATAGCAGGAAGAGTATATTTAGCTTATAATTCCAGA
This sequence comes from Rhizomys pruinosus, assembly GCA_009823505.1. Lineage (NCBI taxonomy): Eukaryota > Metazoa > Chordata > Mammalia > Rodentia > Spalacidae > Rhizomys > Rhizomys pruinosus. The sequence continues at coordinate 1,149,918 of VZQC01012951.1, forward strand.
GGGATGAGTCCATCGTGCGGGGTGGCTGGGGCAGAAAGCTGAGCACACGAATCAAAGAGAAACTTGAAATCTAGCAAGGCTTAAAAACTCTTAAAGCCACCCCAGGCGTTGGCTTCCCCCAGCATGGCCACACCTTATAAAGGTGCCAGGAAGTGGGGTCCAAGTGTCCAAATACTTGAAACCTATGGGGACACTCCTTCAAACCACCACACCATTTTGACATGAGTTAGCAGAGATTAAAAATTATGTTAGATAAATCCATATTTCACCATATATCAGTTTTATTAAAAGTAATTGATACAGAATTTCCTGCTGTAGCTAGGCCCCTCCCTTCCCAAGCCCGGGTTCCATATCTACCAGCAAACTTAACATTCATAAGCCAAGTCACACTACTGAATCTTTATTGTTTTTTGTTGTTTATTCCCCTGCTTCCTGCATGTGCTGTGCCTTTGAGAAGAGGACTACGCATCCATACTCTAAGCTCCCAGACATACAGCCATTTTCCAGCTTAGTCCAGTCATTTCCCCCAACTCTCCCATCTGTCTTCCTGCAGGACTTGCACACAGCTTCACTAATCTTCACTCACTCCCCTCCCACTCTCAACGTGTCTACCTCACCTCTGACTTCTCAGCCTGAAAGCCGGCTATTTGTCCATTCACCAAAAACTTACCACCAAATATCTCAAATGAGTCAGAAGCTTTATAGAGTACATATCTATGTACCTCTGAGCCAAGTGTCCAGCTCAGAGCCTAATACTAGTGGCACCTTTAATGGCATGTGCCTGGATATGGGAACAAGTAATCTTGCAGCAGCTATACTGTGTCAGGCACTGAATTCTACCTTCACCAAAATAAGTTCCTCATCAGAGGAATTTACTAGCAAGGGCTCTCTGACCCAGCCCAGCATCAGCGAGTTCATGATTGATTTTCTGTACAACGGCCAGGCATGGCTCCATCTGTGCTTATAGCCTACTGTGATACTAACAATTCCCTCAAGAAAGTGCTTCATCATTTAATGAACAGCCACTTTTAAAAAGTGACCCCAAAAGGATAGAAAGACCTAGTGTTCTGTCATCAAAGCATGGAGGCCATCAGGTAGGAAGGAAAGGACTCATGAACCAGCGTCCAAGACCCAGACTTCAGGGAGGAATTAGTGAAGAAGTCCGGTGTTCTGCAAGATGACAGGGAACGAGGACTCTGTGCATGTGCCATAAGATCCTTTTTCTCTCAAGGAGCCTTTTTGTGTCAAATATGCTTTACTCCTTCATTGAGAAGAGCAGCAGGGAGTCAGAAAGCTAAAGCCATTTGCCTGCAAGTGAGTCATCTATCTTGTAGTAGCTGAGCAGGGACTCAAACCAAGTTCTGTACGAAGCCAAAACCCATTAATTCTGCTGGAAGCAAGTGGCACCCAGAAGAAAGACACCACTAAAAGCTGCCAACAATCATGGACGGTGAGGAGGGTGCAATGGAGACTTAAGATTCCTCTTCCCTTAATCCACTCCTAGCACAGGGGCCAATTTCTCTTTCTCTCTCTCTCTCTCTCTCTCTCTCTCTCTCTCTCTCTCTCTCTCTCTCACACACACACACACACACACACACTGAAGTCCAACTCACCTTTCTGATCCTTGGCTATGGAAACATTTATTCCCAAACCACATTTGCACAATCATCAAGTAGAATGAGTCATCTGTGTAAAGCCTCCCATTTTAAGTGGGGGGAAATGTGAGGTACGATGCATGCTGAGCCGGATGGAGCTTAAGCTGGTTGTTAAGCTGGACTGGGTCAGGGCTCTCTGCATGGTCCATCCTGCCTCTCCACCAGGTCCCTCAGAGCTTTCTCAAAGAACATGACCACAGATCAGATGCAGCCTATTTGGGTGCCCACCATTTTACTGTAACCATAAACAGAGCCCACAGGGTGGACTAATAGTAACGATCACAGGTTCATTGAGCACCTGATGTTGGGAAGCCCTACAGTTAGCACATGACAACATGCATTTTCCTAAAACTCTACCTGGAAGACAGGCAATAGTATACTCTATAGCTCTATTATTAAGATCCCAAGGTATAATGACAGCATAAAAGTGTGGCAACTGGTTAGTTCTTGTCAACATGTCAAAACTTAGAGGCACCTGGGGAGAAAGAACCTCAACTGAGAATTTCCCTCCACCAGCTCGGCCCGTGCTCACATCTGTGAGGCGTTTTCTCAACTGTTCAGTGATGAAGGAGGGTCCAGGGTCTCACCCCAGGACACGTGGGCTGGAGCTGTACACGAAAGGCAACTGAGCAAGCCAGGGGAAGCAAGCATTCCTCCGTGGTCTGTGCTTCAGGTCCAGGCGCCAGGTCCCTGCCCAGACTTTCCTCAATGGACTATAAACTGCAAGATGAAATTAATCCTTCCCTCCTCAAGTTTCATCACAGCAACAGAAATCAAAGTGGAATCAAAACAAGGAACTGTTTTAAATCTACCATTAGATAAGTGCTTCACACATAGAGTGCAGTTAGAGAATAGACAAGTAAAGCAGGCTGCTGCTCCTGTCGCTTCTGGCACCCTCTCTTTTTTTGTTTCCGAGAAGCTCTCCATGTCCTACAGTTCCTGAAGGCCTCTAGAGAGAAGAGGGCTCCGTGAGAGCGCCTCCCCAGCAGCAGCCTCAGGCGCTGTAACTCCACAAGGTTCCCCTGCTCCCCTGTCGGGTTCCCAGCCAGGTATGCACTGCTCCAGGTCCTTAGAACTGTTTCACATGCCCCAAACTTTCAACAAAGTTATTCCTTTTTCTCTCAGAAAAGCATCAGCTGACATACATTTACTCCCATCATGCAGATCATTCTGCTATTTAGGGAGGTGTCTGATCACAGACGATGCAAATTACCACACTGCAGGCAAATTAGCGCATTACTATCTTAAGGACTGCAGGCTTAGGATGCTTACACAGGTCACCTGCTTGAATAGGGGGGAAATTATGGAACTGCAAAGTTCAGTGCAGCCCCACCCAGCATCCATACAACCTCCAGCTTCTGGATGCTGGATCTTACTTAGAGAGCCTTTCATGGATGATTATCATGGATGATAAAAGCAATTCACTCTGAGATCCCAAAAGTACAGCTATAGAATAAAAGGAATAAAAGGAAGGAAAGGTCTCCCAGCAGGTGGTTGGTCTCTGGGGCTTGGAATAAAGCTTCAGGTCACAGCAGCAGAGATGGAAACTGAAGTGCTGATTCTTAAAATACCAGCTGGGACAGGAGGCAGTGCGCTTCAGAAAACTGAGAGCTGAAACAGGTATCACGGGGCTGGCAAGACCATGGCAAATACCAGCTGGGAAGGGAGGCAGTGCACTTCAGAAAAGTGCAAGCTGAAACAGGTGTCATGGGGTCCCATGGCAAATACCAGCTGGGACGGGAGGCAGTGTGCTTCAGAAAAGTGCGACCTGAAACGGGTGTCATGGGGCTGGCAAGACCATGGCAAATACCAGCTAGGATGGAAGGCAGTGTGCTTCAGAGTAGTGCAAGCTGAAACGGGTGTCATGGGGTTGGCAAGACCATGGCAAATACTAGCTGGGACAGGAGGCAGTGCGCTTCAGAAAAGTGGGAGCTGAAACTGGTGTCATGGGGTCCCATGGTAAATACCAGCTGGGACGGGAGGCAGTGCACTTCAGAAAACTGCAAGCTGAAATAGGGTGTCATGGGGCTGGCAAGACCATGGAAAATACCAGCTGGGATGGGAGGCAGTGCGCTTCAGAAAAGTGCAAGCTGAAATAGGGTGTCATGGGGCTGGCAAGACCATGGCAAATACCAGCTGGGATGGGAGGCAGTGTGCTTCAGAAAAGTGCGAGCTGAAACAGGTGTCATGGGGTCAGCAAGACCACGGCAAATACCAGCTGTGACGGAAGGCAGTGCACCTCAAAAAAGTGCGAGCTGAAACAGGTGTCATGGGGTCGGCAATACCCTGGCAAATACCAGCTGGGACAGGAGGCAGGGCGCTTCAGAAAAGTGGGAGCTGAAACAGGTGCCATGGTGTCAGCAAGACCATGGCATTCCAGACACGGAACATCTTTTTTCATTTCTAAGTTTTTTCTTTAACTTGAGATAAATCTCACTCTATGTAGCCCAGGCTGAACGGGATCCCAAATTGTAGATAGCCCTGGCTGGCCTCAAACTCACAATTCTACCTATTCTTCCTCTGTCTATATCTTTCAGTGCTAAGACTACAGAAATGAACCACTACATCTGGCTGGAAAAACATTTTAAAGAAATTATTTTTATAAATAAGTGTAAGTGGTAACAAGTGTAATTTTATAACAACACAAATTTGAATATGTATATCAAGCCAAGGAGTGACTCTGGCCCATATTCTCTGACGTGTGTGCACCTGAGTGCATGGCACAGCTCTGACCGGATGTGGGAAGGATCTCTGAACGCGGTGTGCCCTGTGCCTCAGTGTCTCCTCCACAGTTGGGCCCTTGCTAAAGCTGCTGCATCACTTTCGTCATCCCACTCTCAGAGGCTCTGTGCAATTTAAAATCAGGACAAGCATCTCGTGTTTCAAGAGGTCATCCATCCAGTCAGACCAGGCAGAGGGAGAGTCTGGTAAGATCTCTGTCCTGGTGTCCAGGTCTCTCCAACACTCTGTGCATGCTTTTGTTGCTTATTCATCCATTTACCCCTTGGAAAATGAGCTGCTGGAAACTCAGACGAGTGGATGACAGAAATGTGGTACATCTGCACAATGGAGTTCTATGCAGCGGTGTAGAAAGATGACATCAAGAACTTTGCAGGTAAATGGATGGAACTTGAAGCTATTATGCTAAGTGAAGTAATCCACCCCACCCTCAAAAATGGGGAATGGTTTCCCTCATTTGTGGAAGGCAAGCTGAGCAACAATAATGTTGCTCAGCTTTCCTTCCACCAAATTTCTTTCTAGCTGAAAACAACTGTGCTGTTATAATGTGAATCTCTTAATGGGCCCTAGAATTAAACTTACCACTTATTTTCAGACATGGTAATTAACTTATATGGGTGGAAGGTATGTATTAATATTTTAGGGTAATATAAAATTAAAGGGAAAAATGTGAATTCCTAAACATATATTGGAATTAACATACAGTTTATTCCTGGAGGACATAATTCTGGTACATATATGACGTTTAATAGGAATATTTTGGAGCAATACAAATGGGAGGGAACAACAACAACAAAAGGACTGGGTCAAAGAACGGATTGATACAGTTAAATTCTGCCCAAAGCAATAAACCTCCACAAAGAAAAACTTTAAAAAGACTGAGCCGGGCATGGTGGCACACGCCTTTAATCCTAGCACTTGGGAGGCAGAGGCAGGCAGATCTTTGTGAGTTCAAGGCCAGCCTGGTCTACAGAGTGAGTTCCAGGACAGCTGGGGCTATGGGGAGACCCTGTCTTGAAAAGACCAAAAAAATAAAAAAAAAAAAAGACTGAAAGACAGATGGAGGACATGTATGGCAGAATGCATGAACTGGGGTGGAGTGGGGGAAGGGAAAGGGGAATATGTGTAAACAACTGAAAAATGATGTATGAAATACACAAAATGTCAATAAAAGTATTATATTAAAAATAAATACATCACTTATGTTGCTGATGCTTCGCAGTCTGCCCTGAAATATGACCTGTTGTAAGAAGCTCTGTAGATGTGCAACGGCTGGAACAATAGTTCACTTGTCATCCCTGTGGATTTGGACAAGCGAATGAATGTAGAGAGACCTTCAGCTAATCCAAGAAGATATCCCATCTTAAGAAATGTCATCTTTCCAGAACTGTGGTTGATGGTGGATTGAGGGAGAGATATTGACTAGAATGCATTCATTTCCTTCTTCCTGTCCTGGGTAGACAGTTGGTGATATTCTCTGGCATCCCCATCATGAATGTGACTAGAATCTGGTGGACATAAATGACTAATCTCCAGGACTGGCCCATAAAATTCTCCCTGCAGATCCTTCTCACTCTCCCCTCATCCACCATGCACACACAAGCTTTGGAGGAAGGGCAGAAGAGTACTGGGTCAGGCTGTAAATCCCTGACTGTCTATGTATACCAGAAATCCCCCACATCCAGACTCCCATTAGACCATATTTTAGATTTGAGGATCAGCTGCTGCCAAATATCACTGGTAACATAACTTAGACCTCTGATCAGTCAGGTCAAAGCCAGCATCTCTTTTGTTGCACTTTTATCTAATCAGGATGTATTAAGCACTGGCTGGGTGGACCATACTTCAAAGTAAGAGGAGTCTCCAAATGATTAGCCAAATGGAGTATGAGAAATGTAGGGACTAGTCGAGGTCACAAGAGATACATACAATAAAAATTCTTGCAGTACTTTTCTAAGTCTCACCTGTGCATCTTCAGTCTGCTTGAATAAGCACTTACCTTGGTTCCTAGGTGACCAGGTAGCCCCGGTGGTCCACGCAGTCCCTGTTGAAATGAATAATACAAAGGCAGTGATGGAACATGAGCTCTGAGTCAGCAGCATGTGCTGGCTGCCTATCCTCTGCTAGCAGATGGCTGAGACTTGACTGGCACATCATAGGCCCTGGGTGTGACTTCTGACTCTGCCACCTCCCTCCCCTATGTGGGCATAAACAGATCCCTCCTGGGCCTGGAAAGGTGGCTCAGCAGTTAAGATCATTGGCTGCTCTGGTAGAGGACCCAGATTTGATTCCCAGCACCCCCATGGCAGCTCACAACTATCCGTAATTCCAGTTTCAGGGGATCTGACAATGTCTTCTGACTCCAATGGCATTGCATGACACACGTGCACTTACATACATGTAGGAAAGACATTTACACACACAAAGTAATAAATACAACAGATATCTCTATGTCTTAGTGTGTTTTTCCATATAAGATCTTCATGGTAGAGGTCTGCAAAAGGAGGCATCCAGACCAGGCTTAAAAGCGAGGCTCCCCTGACTCTAAGGACTAGTCTGTTATTTCAACATGCTGTAGGGTCCTAGGGGTATCCTAGGAGAGGGACTCCATCTTCCAGCTGATAAGCTGGGCCAGACACAGTGCTCATGAACATACTTAAAAGTTGACGCACAGGCCAGAGGAGGCAGCATGGACAGGGGTGTGCACATCATGACCCCGGAACTCTAGAAACGGGCTTCCCTGGCTCCTGGGCTTCGACCTCGAGCATGCTGTGCTGGCCAAGAGCACGGCAGCCACATCTGCCCTGTGGCTTCCCTCTCCATGGCTTCAGTTTCCTGTGGTCAACCACAGGCTGAAAATATTAATTCACAAGTTATAAATGGATTTCACTGAGTACAGGGCTGTAAGTGTTCTAGTTTATTATTAATATCCTTCTATAATCTATAAACTAAACTTTATTATAGGTAATATATGTACATAAACACAATGCAGTACTTCAACTGCAGGATTGTAGACTATCCTCAGCTCCAGGCTCATGCTGATTGACGAGGGATGTTCCCAGGGATTAGGGGACAAATCAAGCTCGAAAGCCACCCCTTCCCAGCCAGCCCAGTTCATTGGCTATGACTCATTTTCTGCAAGATTGGCAATTAGTTTATTTTGCTTTTTTTTTTCTTTTCTTGTTTTATATTGTCATCCCAAGGTTCCAAGACCCCAAACCTGGCACTTACCGGTTCGCCATCCTTCCCCTTTCCAGGTGGCCCAGGAAGCCCTGGAGCGCCAGGATCACCCCGAGGGCCAGCTGGCCCTGGGCTGCCTTCTTCTCCTGTTGTTCCCTGGGGAGAAAAGACATTGTTGAGCATAGGAGTGTAGGATAAGCATACCCCAGCTTTCCAATGGAGAGTCACGCCAAGCCTGCAGAGCAGCTTCCAGAACTGTCCTAAACCCTTTCCCACTGGGGGACTGGAAAATGGATTGTAATGCGGATATCAGAAGTTGAACTCTGTTCCCCCAAATCTACATGTTGAAGTGCTTTTCCTGGAAAAGCCACCACTCATCTTCAGCCTACACATACCCTCTCTGATGGAGCGGTACAGGAAAATGAACCAAGGCTATAAGCATATGATGGAGAAGGGGCTCTCCAAACCTAGGACAGCCGGCTTCCCCACCCCAGGCCAATCAGAGGACGGCTGGTTACAGGAAACTGTTACTTTGCAGGCCCTTGGCTCTTCCAATCCTTCCTGGGCCCAAGGCAAGCTCAGCCCTTGCTCAGCCAATGGGAAGGTATTTGGCTCCCCCTGGTGGTCAAATGGGCCAACACCAGACTGATTTTGCTGGGCTACAAATGAGTCAGAGTCCTCATGAATCTTCAACAATAACTCGGTCACCCTCTAACTTGTTGACAGCCAGATTACAATGTGGGATTTTTCAGACATGGTCCAATCATCATGTATCATAAATGTTTTGGATTTCTCCCTTTTAAATTTAGGTGATCTGTTTATTACTGCAATCTGAGGTGGTATTTGCTACAATTTGATTTTTTTCTCTGAAATGTGTATTTTAAAATTGAGTCTTTTGCTGAAATGAAAACTGCGCCAATTCTTAATTTTTTAAAAACATGAAAGATGAAATGACCACTCCTTGGAAGGTTCTAGAAGTCTGAGAATCTATATGAAGAACTTGGAATGGCTTGAACCTGTACCACCAGCACCTGAGATATGAGGCAGAATAGATAGCCATGGATTCAGAGGCTAGCCTGGGATACATAGAGAGCTTGAGGTTAGCATGGGCTACAGGGTGAGATCCTATCTAAATAAAGGTGTATCTGGTCACCTGTGTTCTGGGAGAGGGCTCTGCGGATGATCCATCTGGAGGACACGCACCTGCCCATGTGGTGAGGGCAGGGCACAGTCACTTCCTTGTCACATTTCTCTTGCTATGCCCTGCCCATCTCCACAGTTCTTCAGATCTTCACAAGAGAGATCAGGGTTGCCATCACCTTCCACATTCTACAGCTGAATAAATTCAGGTCCAAAGAGCATGCCTTCAAAGAGTCAAGAGTGCTCAGCTTTGGCCCTGCTGATATTCAGGATGGATTTCTCTTTTTATTCTTCTTTTCTCCTCTTCTCTTTTCTCCTCTCTTCTCCTCTCTTCTCCTCTCTTCTCCTCTCTTCTCCTCTCTTCTCCTCTCTTCTCCTCTCTTCTCCTCTCTTCTCCTCTCTTCTCCTCTCTTCTCCTCTCTTCTCCTCTCTTCTCCTCTCTTCTCCTCTCTTCTCCTCTCTTCTCCTCTCTTCTCCTCTCTTCTCCTCTCTTCTCCTCTCTTCTCCTCTCTTCTCCTCTCTTCTCCTCTCTTCTCCTCTCTTCTCCTCTCTTCTCCTCTCTTCTCCTCTCTTCTCCTCTCTTCTCCTCTCTTCTCCTCTCTTCTCCTCTCTTCTCCTCTCTTCTCCTCTCTTCTCCTCTCTTCTCCTCTCTTCTCCTCTCTTCTCCTCTCTTCTCCTCTCTTCTCCTCTCTTCTCCTCTCTTCTCCTCTCTTCTCCTCTCTTCTCCTCTCTTCTCCTCTCTTCTCCTCTCTTCTCCTCTCTTCTCCTCTCTTCTCCTCTCTTCTCCTCTCTTCTCCTCTCTTCTCCTCTCTTCTCCTCTCTTCTCCTCTCTTCTCCTCTCTTCTCCTCTCTTCTCCTCTCTTCTCCTCTCTTCTCCTCTCTTCTCCTCTCTTCTCCTCTCTTCTCCTCTCTTCTCCTCTCTTCTCCTCTCTTCTCCTCTCTTCTCCTCTCTTCTCCTCTCTTCTCCTCTCTTCTCCTCTCTTCTCCTCTCTTCTCCTCTCTTCTCCTCTCTTCTCCTCTCTTCTCCTCTCTTCTCCTCTCTTCTCCTCTCTTCTCCTCTCTTCTCCTCTCTTCTCCTCTCTTCTCCTCTCTTCTCCTCTCTTCTCCTCTCTTCTCCTCTCTTCTCCTCTCTTCTCCTCTCTTCTCCTCTCTTCTCCTCTCTTCTCCTCTCTTCTCCTCTCTTCTCCTCTCTTCTCCTCTCTTCTCCTCTCTTCTCCTCTCTTCTCCTCTCTTCTCCTCTCTTCTCCTCTCTTCTCCTCTCTTCTCCTCTCTTCTCCTCTCTTCTCCTCTCTTCTCCTCTCTTCTCCTCTCTTCTCCTCTCTTCTCCTCTCTTCTCCTCTCTTCTCCTCTCTTCTCCTCTCTTCTCCTCTCTTCTCCTCTCTTCTCCTCTCTTCTCCTCTCTTCTCCTCTCTTCTCCTCTCTTCTCCTCTCTTCTCCTCTCTTCTCCTCTCTTCTCCTCTCTTCTCCTCTCTTCTCCTCTCTTCTCCTCTCTTCTCCTCTCTTCTCCTCTCTTCTCCTCTCTTCTCCTCTCTTCTCCTCTCTTCTCCTCTCTTCTCCTCTCTTCTCCTCTCTTCTCCTCTCTTCTCCTCTCTTCTCCTCTCTTCTCCTCTCTTCTCCTCTCTTCTCCTCTCTTCTCCTCTCTTCTCCTCTCTTCTCCTCTCTTCTCCTCTCTTCTCCTCTCTTCTCCTCTCTTCTCCTCTCTTCTCCTCTCTTCTCCTCTCTTCTCCTCTCTTCTCCTCTCTTCTCCTCTCTTCTCCTCTCTTCTCCTCTCTTCTCCTCTCTTCTCCTCTCTTCTCCTCTCTTCTCCTCTCTTCTCCTCTCTTCTCCTCTCTTCTCCTCTCTTCTCCTCTCTTCTCCTCTCTTCTCCTCTCTTCTCCTCTCTTCTCCTCTCTTCTCCTCTCTTCTCCTCTCTTCTCCTCTCTTCTCCTCTCTTCTCCTCTCTTCTCCTCTCTTCTCCTCTCTTCTCCTCTCTTCTCCTCTCTTCTCCTCTCTTCTCCTCTCTTCTCCTCTCTTCTCCTCTCTTCTCCTCTCTTCTCNAAAATACCAGCTGGGATGGGAGGCAGTGCGCTTCAGAAAACTGAGAGCTGAAACAGGTATCACGGGGCTGGCAAGACCATGGCAAATACCAGCTGGGAAGGGAGGCAGTGCACTTCAGAAAAGTGCAAGCTGAAACAGGTGTCATGGGGTCCCATGGCAAATACCAGCTGGGACGGGAGGCAGTGTGCTTCAGAAAAGTGCGACCTGAAACGGGTGTCATGGGGCTGGCAAGACCATGGCAAATACCAGCTAGGATGGAAGGCAGTGTGCTTCAGAGTAGTGCAAGCTGAAACGGGATTATGTCATGGGGTTGGTCAAAGCAACCTCTGGTCAATACTGAGCTGGGACGGGGCAGTTGGCTTCAGAACAGTGCGGAGCTTGAAATACTGGGTGTATGGGGTCCACCATGAGTAAATTACCCAAGCTGGGCCGGGACGGCAAGTGCATCATTACAGAAAACCTGCAATGCTGATAGGGTTGCTCCATGGACGGCTTGGCAGACAATTATGGAAAATACCACAGCTGGGATGGGAGGCAGTGCGCTTCAGAAAAGTGCAAGCTGAAACAGGTGTCATGGGGTCCCATGGCAAATACCAGCTGGGAAGGGAGGCAGTGCACTTCAGAAAACTGCAAGCTGAAAACAGGTGTCAATGGGGTCAGCAAGACACGGAAATATAACCTAGCTGTGGACGGAAGGCCAGTGCACCTCCAATAGTGCGGCTGAAGACAGGTTGTCATGAGGGTCGGCATTATATCCATCTGTGTCAATATCATTGCTGGGACAGGAGCAGGGATGCGCTATAGTTTCCAGAAAAGTGGGACCGAAAAGGTGCCATGGTGTCAGCAGACCATGGCATTCCAGAAACACGGAACATTCGTTTTTTCATATTCCATAGTTTTTTCCTTTCTAAACTTGAGTATAAATCCTCTACTCTATGATATGCCCAGTGCTGACGGTGATCCCAAATTGTAGATAGCTCCTGGCCATGGCTCACTCACAATCCCTCTTACCTATTCTTTCCTCTGTCTATATCTTTCAGTGCTAAGACTACAGAAATGAACCACTAGCTCTGGCTGGAAACATTTTAAAGAAATTATTTTTATAAACATATAGTGTAAGTGGTACAAGTGTAATTTTATATACAACCAATTTGATATGTATATCAAGCCAAAGGAGCTGACTCCTGCGCCATTATTACTTCTGACTGTAGTGGATCGCACCTGAGTGCATGGCACAGCTCTGACCGGATGTGGGAAGGATCTCTGAACGCGGTGTGCCCTGTGCCTCAGTGTCTCCTCCACAGTTGGGCCCTTGCTAAAGCTGCTGCATCACTTTCGTCATCCCACTCTCAGAGGCTCTGTGCAATTTAAAATCAGGACAAGCATCTCGTGTTTCAAGAGGTCATCCATCCAGTCAGACCAGGCAGAGGGAGAGTCTGGTAAGATCTCTGTCCTGGTGTCCAGGTCTCTCCAACACTCTGTGCATGCTTTTGTTGCTTATTCATCCATTTACCCCTTGGAAAATGAGCTGCTGGAAACTCAGACGAGTGGATGACAGAAATATGGTACATCGCAATGGAGTTCTATGCAGCGGTATAGAAGATGACAATCAAGAACTTTGCGGTAAATGGATGGAAACTTGAAGCTATGTATGCTAAGTGAAGTAATCCACCCCACCCTCAAAAATGGGGGGAAATGGTTTTGGCCCTCATTGTGTGGAAGCAAGCTGAGCAACAATATTGTTGCTCAGCTTGCCTTCCACCAAATTTCTTCTAGCTGAAAACAACTGTGATGTTATAATGTGATCTCTTAATGGGCCTCAGAATGTAAACTTACCCTTATTTTCAGACATGGGAAATTAACCTTATATGGTGGAAGGTAAATTATTCATATTTTAATATTACAAACTTAAAGAAATGTGACTTCCTAACATACTATTGGAATTAACATGACAGTTTATTCCTGGAGGACATATATCTGGTACATCGTATGACCATTTATATAGAAATATTTATGGAGCCATACAATGGGAGGGAACAACAACAACAAAAGGATGGGTCAAAGAACAGGATTGATCCAGTTAAATTCTGCCCAAAGCAACAAACCTCGCCAACAAAGGAAAAACTTTAAAAAGACTGAGCTGGGCATGGGTGGCACATCCCCTTTAATCCTAGCACTTGGGATGCAGAGGGCAGCGATCTTTAGTAGTTTCAAAAGAGCCCAGCCTGGTCTAACAGAGTGAGTTACGCCAGTACGCTGGGGCTGATGGGGGAGACCACCTGTCTGAAAAAGACCAGAAAAATAAAAAAAAAGAAAAAAAAGACTGAAAGACAGATGGCAGGACATGTATGGAGAATGCATGAACTGGGGGTGGAGTGGGGGACAGGGAAAGGGGATATTGTGTAAACAACTGAAAAAATGATGTATGAAATACACAAATAGTCAATAAGTAGTTTATATTAAAAATAAATACATTCACTTATGTTGCTGATGCTTCGCAGTCTGCCCTGAAATATGACCTGTTGTAAGAAGCTCTGTAGATGTGCAACGGCTGGAACAATAGTTCACTTGTCATCCCTGTGGATTTGGACAAGCGAATGAATGTAGAGAGACCTTCAGCTAATCCAAGAAGATATCCCATCTTAAGAAATGTCATCTTTCCAGAACTGTGGTTGATGGTGGATTGAGGGAGAGATATTGACTAGAATGCATTCATTTCCTTCTTCCTGTCCTGGGTAGACAAGTTGGTGATATTCTCTGGCTCAATCCCCATCATGAATGTGACTAGAATCTGGTGACAAAATGACTACGCCTCCAGGACTGGCCCATAAAATCTGCCCTGCAGATCCTTCTCACTCTCCCCTCATCCCATGGGCACACACAGCTTTGGAGGAAGGGCAGAAGAGTACTGGGTCAGGCTGTAAATCCCTGACTGTCTATGTATACCAGAAATCCCCCACATCCAGACTCCCATTAGACCATATTTTAGATTTGAGGATCAGCTGCTGCCAAATATCACTGGTAACATAACTTAGACCTCTGATCAGTCAGGTCAAAGCCAGCATCTCTTTTGTTGCACTTTTATCTAATCAGGATGTATTAAGCACTGGCTGGGTGGACCATACTTCAAAGTAAGAGGAGTCTCCAAATGATTAGCCAAATGGAGTATGAGAAATGTAGGGACTAGTCGAGGTCACAAGAGATACATACAATAAAAATTCTTGCAGTACTTTTCTAAGTCTCACCTGTGCATCTTCAGTCTGCTTGAATAAGCACTTACCTTGGTTCCTAGGTGGGAACCAGGTCAGCCCACCGGTGGTCCACGACAGTCTCCTTGTTAGAAAATGACTAATAAACAAGGCAGTGATGGAACATGAGCCTTCTGATCAGCAGCATGTGCCTGGCTGCCTATTCCTACTGCTAAAGACAGAAAATGGCTGAGACATTGACTGGCACATTCGATATGGGCCCTGGCGTTGTTGACTTCTGACTTCTGTCCACCTCCAGGGCATACAACAGATTACCTCCTATGCCTAGAAGGCTGCTCAGCATGATAATTGATTCAATTCTAGGTGCCCTGGAAAACCGATAGTCCGCATGGCGCTCAGCAGAATTCTAATCAGTAATCTTAAACAGCTATGTCTTGAACGACTCCAAGATTTTGTCGTCATACTGGCTGACACCACTGCACTTACAACCGTATCCCGTAATGTCCATTAAATTACATAACATACATAGATCAACAAACACCCAAAAGCAGATACAACATTTTTACTAATACAGAGGAAGATTCATCCAAGATAAATAACACATTCTCTATGTCCTTAGTGTGTTTTTTTCATATAATAATCTTCATGTTGGTAGACGGTCTGCAAAAGGAGGCATCCAGACCAGGCTTAAAAGCGAGGCTCCCCTGACTCTAAGGACTAGTCTGTTATTTCAACATGCTGTAGGGTCCTAGGGGTATCCTGAGGAGAGGGACTTACCATTCCAGCTGATAGCTGGTGGCCAGACATCAAAGTGCTCATGAACATTATTAAAGTTGACACGCAACCAAGAGCAGAAGGAGGCAGCATGGACATGGGGTGTGCGACATCAGTGACGCACTCGAGAAAACTATGCCTAGAAACGGGCTTCCCTGGCTCCTGGCTTCGACCTCAACGACATTGCCTGTCTTGGCCAACAGCAACTGGCAACCGCTCACATTGCCCTGTGGCTTACCCATCCATGGCTCATAGGTTTCCACTGTGAAGTCAACCATCAGGACACATGGTAAAATATTTAATTTTCACAAGTTATAAATGTTATTTCACTGAGTACAGGGCTGTAATGCTTCTAGTTTATTATTAATTATCCCTTTCTGATAACATGGATGCCTATAAACTAAACTTAAATTATGGTAATATATGTACAAAACACAATGCAGTACTTACGAACTGCCAGAGATTAGTAAGACTATCCATCAGCTCACAGGCTTCATGTCTGATTGACTGAGGGATGTTTCCCAGGGATGTAGGGACAAATCCAAGCTCGACAAGCCAGCCCCTTCCCAGCGCAGCCAGTTACATTGGCTATGACTCATTTCTGCAAGATTGGCAATTAGTTTGTTTTGCTTTTTTTTTCTTTTCGTTGTTTTACTTATTGTCATCCCAAGGTTCCTAAGACCCCTAAACCTGGCACTTCACATACGGTTCGCCATCCTTCCCCTTTCCAGGTGGCCCAGGAAGCCACTGAGAGCGCCAGGATTCACCCCGAGGGCCAGCTGGCCCTGGGCTGCCTTCCTTCTCCTGTTGTTTACCCATGGGGAGAAAAAGACATTGTTGAGATAGGGGCTTGTAGGATAAATTGACATACATCCCATACGGCTTTCCAATGGAGAGTCACGCCAAGCCTGCAGAGCAGCTTCCAGAACTGTCCTAAACCCTTTCCCACTGGGGGACTGGAAAATGGATTGTAATGCGGATATCAGAGGTTGAACTCTGTTCCCCCAAATCTACATGTTGAAGTGCTTTTCCTGGAAAAGCCACCACTCATCTTCAGCCTACACATACCCTCTCTGATGGAGCGGTACAGGAAAATGAACCAAGGCTATAAGCATATGATGGAGAAGGGGCTCTCCAAACCTAGGACAGCCGGCTTCCCCACCCCAGGCCAATCAGAGGACGGCTAAAGAAAGAGCAGACTGGTTACAGGAAACTGTTACTTTGCAGGCCCTTGGCTCTTCCAATCCTTCCTGGGCCCAAGGCAAGCTCAGCCCTTGCTCAGCCAATGGGAAGGTATTTGGCTCCCCCTGGTGGTCAAATGGGCCAACACCAGACTGATTTTGCTGGGCTACAAATGAGTCAGAGTCCTCATGAATCTTCAACAATAACTCGGTCACCCTCTAACTTGTTGACAGCCAGATTACAATGTGGGATTTTTCAGACATGGTCCGAATCATCATGTAATACATAAATGTTTGGATTTTCTCCCCTTTTAAATTTAGGTGATCTGTTTTACTTACTATGCAATTCTGAGGTGGTATTTTTTGCTACAAATATTAAATATGATTTTTTATTTTCTCTGAAATGATAGTGATTTTTCAAAATTGAGTCTTTTTGCTGGAAATGAAAACGGCCGTGTCTCCTTCTAATTTTTTTAATAAAACATTGAAAGATTGAAATGACTAACTCCTTGGAAGGTTCTAGAAGTCTAGAATCTATATGAAGAAACTTGGGAATGGCTTGAACTGTAACCAACCAGCAACCTGAGATATAGCAAAGGCAGTAATAGAATAGCCATGGAATTCAAACAGGCACTAGCCTGGATACATAATGAGTGCTTAGAGGTTAGTTCATTGGCTATCAGTGTGAGATCCTACATCTAGGAATAAAGGTGGTAATCTGGTCACCTGTTTCTTGGAGAGGGCTTGCGGATGATTCCATCTGGAGGAACTACGCACTAGCTGCCCATCGCTCGGTTCGAGTAGGCAGGGCACAGTCACTTCCTTGTACTTACATTTCTTTGTATGCCCATGCCCATCTCCACAGTTTCTTGCAGTATTTCTTACACAAGAGAGATCAGAAGGTTTTTGCCATCACCATTCGCACATTCTAACTGATTTTTTTCAAATAATTTCAGGTCCAAAGAGCATGCCTTCAAACCGATGCAAAGAGTGCGCAGCTTTTGGCCCATAGATGTTATATTCAGCGATGTGATTATCTCTCTTTTTTATTCTTCTTTTCTCACTCTTTCTCTGTTTCTCCTCTCAATTCTCCTCACTTCTTTCTCCTCATCTTCTGCGTCTCTCTTTCCTCTCTTCTCTCCTTCAACTTAATCTTCTTCCTCGGTCTTCATCACTCTCGTCTTCCTCCTTCTCCTCTCTTCTCTCATCTCTTCTCCTCTCGGCTTCTCCTTCTCGTCTCCTCTCTTCCCTACTACTTCTCCTCTCTTCTCCTCCTTCTCCTTCATTTTTTTTTTTTTTTTTTTTTCTTCTTTTCCTTCTCTTTCCTCTCCTTCTCCCGCCTCTCTCTCCTCTCCTCTCCTCTTCCTCCTCCCCTTTTTTTTCTCTCCTCCCCTCCCTCCGCTCTCCCTCCTCCCTCCTCCTCCTCGCGCTCTCGCATCCCTCTCTCCTCCTCTTCTCTCTTCTTTCTCTCTTCTCTTTTTTCTCTCTCTCTCTCATTTCTCTCACAAGAATTTTGGGCAAGAATCTCTAGTCATGTATCTTACTTATGCCTATAACAATGCTTTCCCTAGTGGCTGCAACCAGATGTCAGAAACTTGTGTATGAGAATCACTCGTTTTACCCCAACTTAGAGGCTCACAGCTAGGAATTGGGACTGTTTTTATTTTTTTTGTTGTTTTTGTTTGTTGTGTTGTTTTGTTTGTTGTATGAGCCTGAAACCCCATATCTTCCTTGGTCATTCAGATGAATGCTTTGAGTACTAGGAGTTTCTCAAAACCTGGCTCACAATCCCAACAAACACAGACACTTCCAATAATGCTTGGTCACAGCGATGTCCAGCAGGGACTCCACAGGGCGCCTTTCTCCTCCATGGCCTCTGGACTGCTTCCAGTTGATGGAAGTTAGAGGTGTAATTTCCTCTTCTTGCTTATGAATAAAACAGTTTCCCAGGCATGAAAAGGGTTCTCTGGAAAGCACAGTGCTCAGTGGATGAGGGGCACTGGGTTGAGAGAAAGTAGAATGTGACCCGCTCTTCAGCCCAACGGCCACACATGTGGGGTGAAGAATCCACCTCTCAGAGCTCTGACTCTTCCTCTGTAAATGGGGAAATGAGCTGATTCCCAGCTGTGCTGTGCAGCTTAGGGAAAGAGGAGATGGTGTACTTTGCTCTCCCTCTAAGTTACAGTCCCTTCTGCTGTCTGGGCCCCACACCAGTCCTCAGCACTACAAGTTCTTCACCTCCTGCCCATAGAATTCCAGAACAGATGCCTCATGCTGAAACTGTGTGGCTCTTACCTTCTCCCCGCGCTCCCCATCTTTCCCGGGGGGACCTCTGACACCAGGAGCACCCTGAAGAAAGGAGTGTTATTCATACGGTGACTTTGTTGATGGCCAGTGGCCCCCAGGGATAGGTTACCAGGCCCTCTGTCACCCCACTCATCTGTTCACCATACTGACAAGCTCCCTGAGGCCGATTTCCTCCTGAGTCTGGTCCCGTACCTTGACATCAGAAGTTTAATAATAGGTGTGGTCTGCCCAGAGCTCAGCCTCCTCTTGGTCTATGGGCTACAGGAGGTAGAGCCCAGGAGGCCAGACGTGGGGAAAGTCAAAGCAGACCCCAAACACACAGACGTGGTGTCAGAGACCTGCTTGTCCTGTGTCTGTGGAGCCGCCCATCCTCAAGCCCCCAAACAAAGCTCAACACTAAGAATTTTGTGAACGCAGGAGCGGGAACACAGGTGCTGAGAAAATGGAGGAAAGACGGCCAGAAACGCCGAGCAGCCACCTGGGGACAAAGAGCTGGGGTGCTCTTCCCTCATCATTGCAACTCTGGACACCTTTGTGCAATTATCTAGACACCACTCTCTCCAAAAACCATGTGGAATGGGCAAAGGATAGCAGAGCTGGCGAGAGCAGAACTGGCTGAGGCTGCCAATGTGTGGTGTGGGGGGGGGGGGGGGAAGGCCTATAGCAAGGTCCCAGTGGTATCTGACCACTTCCCTGATAGCCACAATCCCCTTGTGCTTCAGTTTGCACCTGTATGAAATGGGACCAGTAACAATGTCTACCTAACGGGCTTGCTGAGTGGATTAACCAACACACATAAATCCCTGGGAATCTAAATGCCCACTGCCTATCCTCTGAGCCACATGGAACACTACCTGGAAGAGCTGGGGGAATGAACAAGCCTGCCCTAATCTACGGTAGAGGATAACTTCTGTATCACCTGTGACTAGATATCATTGTGGGTTTTACTGAACATTAAAGTCTAAGTCAATGCTTATGTTCAATTATACAATTGGTCTATTGGAGGGCACCATGGATCTCTACCACTCCCCCCCAAAAGAGGTGGAATTTCAGCAGGTCAGGTGATGTAGAACCTTAAAGGCAAACTGGCCCAAACCTGTCTCCTTTCTGGAGAAGAAAGATCAGGGACTCCAGGAGATGCTGGCCAAGGTCTCAATGCCAGTTGCTGAGAAAGTGTGGCTAGAATCCAAGTGTCTAGTAGCCTTCAGGGACCTTTGAGTTCTTTAGATTCACTCATTTCTTCAAAGGCAGACTATGATGATGTGAACCAGTGTCAGTGAAGTGTGCAAACTTTCTGTGGTCACACTAAGTACATCTACAGCCTGGAGAACTTGGGGTCGGGTACTAACTTTGGGGTGGCCCTCATCAGGACAGTGTTGTCATTTGCTGCCCATACTACCTGTGGGCAGGGGTTTGGAAGGAGGATAATGAAAAGTGGCAGATCCTGCAGGCCCACAACCCACACCAATGTCCTCGTCCACTTTGCAATGCTCACCACACTTCCTGGGGGACCGCTGAGACCAGGGGGTCCGGTAGGTCCACGATCACCCTAGTCAAAGACAGAACAATTGAGTAAGGTAACAAGTAGCTATTCTCCACACATTCCATACTCAGAACATCCTTGTCACCTGGGAAAGCCTCAAACCCGACATCTACAGACAGCAGAAATGACTCTCATTGCATCCCAACTAGCCAGACGCAAGTGAATGGGCTGGTGGGAGAGGGAGCCAGAGGTCAGGATAACTCGTACAGTTCCTTGAGTCCTGGCCCGAGTGAGGGAGCATCAATGGTGTGTGGGGGGGAGGCAGAGAGGAAGGTTCACTCCTGACTGAGGAGCTTATGCATGGGGGAAGCAAACTCTGGAGGGGACACACTGCTCAGAGTTGAGTTATAAAGAAAAAGGCCAGCCTCAACGGACACTTCTACAATGAAGCCCATCTACCTAAGGCTTGGAACATTGCAGAAGAGAGGGAACAAAGATTATGGAGGCCAGAGAAGCAGGAGGTCACTAGATAATGTCTTCTAGACATGACGGGAGGGGAAAACTGCACCCACAAAAATCTCAACACATGCTCACCTAAACAAGATCTGCATATGACAACAGAAGTTGACAGTACACTGTGGACAGGGGAAATTTCACAAGGTCCACCTCTAGATAAAGAGCTATAGGAAATCAATGGCTGCTGAGGGAAAGAAAACCAATGATCTCCTGGGACAATTCTCAGATGGGTTGGTTATCTAATTAGAAGTGATCAGCCTTAAACATATGTACACTAAATGGCCTCAGCAGATTGTGTGTGTGTGTGTGTGTGTGTGTGTGTGTGACAGTATCAAAGAAGAGGTCATAAAGTTGAGAAGTTGGAGGGGTATGTGGGAGAAATTACAGGGGGGAGAGAAGAGCAGAAATTATGCAAATATAGTATTAATGCGTGACTTTTTCTTTTTTTTGTTTGTTTTCGAGACAGTGTCCCCCTATATCCCCAGCTACCCTGGAACTCACTCTGTAGACCAGGCTGGCCTTGAACTCACAGAGATCCACCTGCCTCTGCCTCCTGAGTGCTAGAAATAAAGGTGTGCACCACCACACCTGGCTAAAAGATGGTTCTTAGCCGCCAGGGGTACTGGGAATCAAACCCAGGTCCTCCGCAAGAGCACTCGGTGCTCTTAACTGCTGAGCCATTTCTCTAGCCTCTGGTTTTCTTTTAAAAGTTTTTTTTAATTGAATTTTGTGAAATTCCTATAATATGTTTTGATCAGAGTTAGACCCCCTCCCCCATCAGCACCTCTGCCTGATTTCTCTCTCTCTCTCTCTCTCTCTCTCTCTCTCTCTCTCTCTCTCTCTCTCTCACATACACACAAACACACACACACACACACACACACACACACACACACGCATGGCAACAGGGGACTCTCAAAGCCTTAGAGGCTGATGGGTTTCTTCTTGGCCTTGTCCCCTGTCACATGCCATGTGCATCTTCAGGCTTAGGAACTACAGAGCACATTTTCAGCCTCCTTGCCCAGACTCTACTGGACCTGTCTCTGCTCAGGAAAGAACCTGCCTCTGCTTCCCCTGTGGCATCTACAGTAACCACGGTTCTTGGCTGGCCCCATCTCTGCTAGGTCACATTGTCAGGCAGTCTGGTGCTATAAAGGTGTCTGGTCAGTCCCTGTGGCCTGTGGTCCCAGGAGCACACCACATATTGCTTGCATCTCTTGTGAACTGGCCACCACTTCTAGAAGGCCAGTCAGGTCAGTCTGGCCTTGCCTCCCTCTAGTGCCATGGACAGATCTGAGCTTGGAAGCCTTGAGTATGCCCTGGTGACAAGCACCAGCATTGCTGAGACTGAACCCACTCTGCGGTCAGGTCAGCCGACAGCAGCGATGAGAGGTCTCAGAAGGTTCCTAAAGGAGTGCAGCTCCAGGCAATCCTCTGGGCATCTGTGTTTGTGGGTGCATGGAGACAGAGACACAAAGACAGAGACAAAAGGAGGTGGGGGGATGATGTGTGCAGCTTACATTTCTTTTCAGAGTCTGTATATGTGGATTTAAACCTGGGTACACTTCTCAGAATGGCAAACATCTGGGAGTAATTATAGCTATGTGTCCTCTTTGTGCAGAATGAAGGAGCATTCTTTCATGGGTCGGGCATGTAGATAAAGCACAGACTTGCTCTGTACTTGTGTTTGTGACGAATCCATACACACGTGGGAGGAGGTTTCTCTCCGGGATTAGATGCAGGGACAAACCCCAGATGTGCAGGGGTCACCGGCTGACCAGGACACCTCCCTTTGTGCTCTGGGTTCAAGCAGCCTCCGGCCTTGCACAGCTCTCCAGTGGGGGCCGGGCTTTCTTGGTAACATCAGAGTTAGTCCAGAGTGAGCCCTGAACTGATGGTGGTTATCAGGGTCTCCCTTTCTAAAGGGCCCCAGGAGGCAGGCAGGATACGGAGACTCACAGGGTTTCCAGCTGCACCAGGAGCCCCAACGGCACCATCTTGTCCCTTGGCACCCTGCGCAGGAAACAAAAGTAAAGGTCAGAGATCCTCACAACCCTGTCCTGCAGGAACATAGTCCTAATCAGAATCGGGTGACTGAAACGTAAGGGGTAGGAGGTAGCTTCAACTGCTGCAGGAAGCCACCACGCCACAGACCGCCACAACTGCTGCAGAAAGCCACCACGCCACGGACCGCCACAACTGCTGCAGGAAGCCAACTACGCCATGGACCTCCACAACTGCTTTCTCCAGAGACCTCTAAATAAGAGCTCACAAAATGCCAGGGGAGAAGGCCAGGGGGTGGGGCACGAGGGAAGCAGGGAGTTGGGACATCACAGTCCAGGAACCCACGGGTGGAGAAAGGGCTCTCTTACCGGAGGTCCAGTGGGTCCCTGAGGGCCCGATTCTCCAGGATGGCCCTGTGGTCCCTGCAATGAAAACCTGTGTTCATGAGGTAGCTCAGCATGCTACTTATGGGCAGATGGGCTCAGTGAGGGAATGCGCAATGGTCTCTGCAGTCTAAGATCTGTGGAGACATGGCACCAAAGTCCTGAGGACAAAACCAGGCTGCATTCACATTCCTTCATTCCCAGGGTAGATAGACAGGCCAGGAGAGTCTGGGCCCGCAGCTGGCCAGGCTGCAGGTGCCTGGCCTTAGGGAAACTGGAGGAACAGGCAGCGGGGTCTGAGGTTCGGGCACTCACCAGGTCCCCAGGTGCTCCAGGATCACCCTTTTCTCCTTTCTGTCCTTGTTCTCCCTGTTGGTTAGAAATGCATGGTGCAGGTGACTGGAGAGTGAACTCCACCCCCCCCTCCCCTTGCAGCACACCTAATGGGCTTCTCAGCACTGCCACAGGGGTGCCTCCAGTCCTCTGGTGACCACACCCAAAACATTCCTGCTCCCCGGGCTTGGGGGTCTCTTCTCTCACTTCCCCGGCACTCAGACTGATCCTGACTTATGGCTCAGACCTAAGAGTGAGAATCTGTTCCTCGGGAAAGCAGAACCCCATACTGGCCCATCCTGCTACTAGGTTCCCTCAGAGTCCAGTGTTTTATCCACGGCACCTCCTAAGCTTGCAATTGTCCATTCGTGTGGTTCGCCTCTTATCCCGTCGCACTCAGGGCTGACAGAGGGCACACCACTGATGAATAAACAATGGGGAGGTAGGTCCAAGGTCAGTCTCCTTCTTGAGTGGGTGTAGGAGGTAGCTTTGCTAAGTTACTCAGAAAAGACCCTTGAAGGACCTTTGTCCTGCATGCAGAAAGGAGCCCTGACAGGTGGAGTGTTTACAAGCAAAGGCTTCTCGGAGCAGGAGTCTGGGAGGACCGTGAATGCATCCCAAAGCAGACTGTGATGTGTCCAGCGCCCACTGAACCCTAGACTGTGAATGCATATCCAAGTTTTACTGAACAAATGGGACAGGCTGGGAAAGAAGAGGCCAGGCATGCCCGGCAAGGAACTGGGCAGGCATGAGAACGTCAAGCCACCTCTTTGATGCTGTAGGTACCACATCTGAGGTTCCCAGGGGACAGAGAGATGAGGTATGACAAGGGCAGACTTGAAAACCTTCAGGACAGAAGCAGGAACAGGTGGCCATGGTAGAAATAGCCTGAACTGAGACTCATATAGGTTGGCTCAGAGTTCAGCTCTTAGTCATTAGAAAAGGAGTCTCGGGAATATCAGTTAGTTGCTCATTAAGTCTTTTGTTTCCTCATCAACAACCCGAACAGGTCATCTCTATATCACACAAAGCAGGCTTGAT
Source organism: Rhizomys pruinosus (assembly GCA_009823505.1). Taxonomy (NCBI): domain Eukaryota; kingdom Metazoa; phylum Chordata; class Mammalia; order Rodentia; family Spalacidae; genus Rhizomys; species Rhizomys pruinosus. The sequence goes on from VZQC01012951.1 coordinate 1,173,900, forward strand.
GGCACAGAGGTCTGAGAGTCACCAATGGAGACCTTTGGAGTGTGTGGAACCCTAGTAGGGAACAGATAACAACAGAGCTCTGTTCCCCCAAAAGGCTGTGGGCAGCGACGTTTCCTCAAGGCATGGCACCCACAGCTGGACTCTACAGACAGGCCCCAGGGCATGTGGGATGAGCGGGTGCCTTGACTGCAGGAGTTTGCAAGCTAAGGCTGTGGACAGCAAATTGGCATGTACCTCAAAGCCGACTCCCAAGTCTCTATGAGAGAGCCTGGAGCAGGCAGCCAGCACAGAAGGGTGCTGCCCACTGACATCTGTCACACTGCCTTGTCTACCCCAGTGTGGACAGACCTGGGAGAGCTGGCCACTGTCGCTGCAGCGTCCCCTCCGCCCTCCTCCCAGCCTCTCACTGACCCTCCTTCTGACACCTCGTGACCTCAGGCTGTTTCCCCACTCTTCTGGCATCACCTACAAGTGCTGTCTCCACAGTCTACCTCCCAGAGCTCTGGGCTGGATTAAATGGTATTGCTTTTGCAAAATGCCTCACTGTGCCCAGCTTATCCAGCAGGGTGCGACAGCACCAGTTTATTATTCCTTCTAACAACTCAGAAGAAGGCATGTCGATCCCAAACCACAACCCCACAATTTCCAGCATGCTTCCTTGCTAAAAAGTCCCCCACGGTGAGCATTTGCAAAGCTGTGTGACCCTCTAGCCACTGGCAGTATAATCCACAAAGACAAGGAGCTCAGGGGACTAAGGGGGTAAGAAGACAAGGAGGCACCTGTGGGCGTTTAGGGAAGACCGGAAGAAGCACCCGGGGAAGACGCCTACCCCAACCCTGCCCAGCTCCAGGCCCAGCTCCAGGAATCACGAGGAGCTCTGTTGCTGTAGCCAACAGAGCCGTACTCTTTCAGCACATTTGGGATGCTTGAGTGTGGCTGGTTCATCTGCCAGCCTTGGATGGCAGCCAAGCCAAAGGCCACCACTGGGACTTGAATCCTCCTGAAGGGAAGGCTCCAGGTACTGCCAGGACTCCACAGTGAGGATGGAGCTAGAATGTCCCTCCAGATACTGCCAGGACTCCACAGTGAGGATGGAGCTAGAATGTCCCTCCAGGTGCAGCCAGGACTCCACAGTGAGGATGGAGCTAGAATGTCCCTCCAGGTATGGCCAGGACTCCACAGTGAGGATGGAGCTAGAATGTCCCTCCAGGTACGGCCAGGACTCCACAGTGAGGATGGAGCTAGAATGTCCCTCCAAGTACAGCCAGGACTCCCACAGTGAGGATGGAACTAGAATGTCCCTCGAGGTACTGCCAGGACTCCCGCAGTGAGGATGGAACAAGAATGTCCTGGATATGGCTGCTGCTGGACCCTGCCCTCAAATCTGCTGAGGCCCCAGCTACTCATGTCTCCTTCTCCCAGCTACTCGTCTCTCCTTCTCCCAGCTACTCATCTCTCCTTCTCCCAGCTAGTAAATGCCTTATTTCACCATCTGACATGTCCAGACTCCAGGGATCCACAGGTCATCCATCTAACAGTCCCTGCTCTCTTCCCCACAAGCCACCATCACCAGGCCACATCTCTAGATGCTCCTGCCAGACACTCTCGGGAGCCTCCTCATCCCTGAGGGAATGAGCTGGCCATTTATCTCCACTTTATTATCTTAATTATGGAGTAAACTTGACTGGCCCTTCGATCTAGCTTCCTGCGTTGCAGGGACTCATAGGAGCACACCTAAGGAGAGCAGGGAGAAGTCACATACAATAGCACTTTCCAAATTCATCAATACCAACACGGTTGCCATGACAATGAGCCAGTCCCAGAGACAGGCAGACAATGGCCTACTATATGAAAGTCTTTTTTTTTTTTTCTCTAGACACAATTTCTTTGCTTTGATTCTGTGAGTGGCTTTCTGGTTCCCTCAAATGTGCACATTATGGAAAAAGGATGCCCCCACTGAGACTCAAAGGGCAAGCCATACAGCACACACACACACACACACACACACACACACACAGCACACCACCTGCTCTCTCCTCATGTGCCTGCCCAGGGAAGAAGTCTGGAAATAGTCTCCTGAGCAACTGCAGCCAGTTTTAACCCTATGGATGCTCAGGTGGACCTGAGAGGAAAAACTGGAAGGTTAAGAGCCAGAGACCAAATAAATAGGCAGCAGAAGTATACTGCAAGGAAGGCAGAGAGATGTGCAGTCTTGCTGTCTATGTAGGTAGATGAGCCTTGAAACACAGTGACAGATGACATCACTCCAGCCAGCCACTATGGCTGACTACATCTCCTGACAACTTCCCCTGAAATCCAGGCTGTTCGGAGATGACCCTCCTGCAGTTTCTATCTGTCTCACCTCTAAAATGCAATATCCTCTCTTCTCTGATAAAGACTTCAGCCCCTGACTCTGCACCCCCACCTTCTCCATTCCTTTGTGTAAAAGTCAAGATCCTTTTAAGTTTTTGAAGTTACGTTTACTTATTTTTAAGGAAACAGGAATAGCAATGATAGAATATAGATTTCACCACTCTAGCCTCTTGGCTATTCCATATCAGAAAGCACAGGCCATATCCTAATGCCAAAAGAACCACAAAGGATATGAAGGAGCCAGAACGCTAGAGGCAGAGGCAGGCTGTGAGTTCAAGGCCAGCGTGGTCTATATATTGAGTTCCAAGCCAGCCAGCTATACATAGCAAAACCCTGCTGAAGGAGGAGGAGGAGGAGGAGGGAGGAGGAGGCGCGGAGGAAGGGAGGAGGCGGAGGCTGGGGAGGCGGAGGAGGGAGGAGGAGGAGGGGGAGGAGGAGGGGGAGGAGGAGGAAGTAGGGAAGGGCTGCAGAGAAGGAACATTCCCTGGTTCTAGGCTGCCAACAGTATAAAGATGTTCTAAACATACTTTCAGAAGAAGCATTCATGGACAGGGTCCCTGGAGGCTATAATGATGATGTCCATCTTTTTTTGTTGTATTTTTGAGGAAGGGTCTCCCTTTTAGTACCAGCTATCCTGGAGCTCGCTCTATAGACCAGGCTGGCCTTGAACTCACAGAGATCCGCCTACCTCTACCTCCCAAGTGCTGGAATTAAAGGTGCCCACCACCACGCCGGCTTTTTTTTTTTTTTAATGTCCATGTTTTTATAAGTGTCTTGTTAAGCTCTTCTTCAATTTGTGACACCCCCAGGACACAGAGGCAGGCTCAGGTCTCAACTGTCTCCTCAGCCACTGACCTCTGAGCTTCAGGGAACTGAGCACTTGAAGTGTTCCCACTTCTGGTACTCCTCACTGCCAGTATCCTCAGCACAAGCCTCCTTCTAACTTAGTGTTCTGCCAGATCAAATAGGTCTAGCCTCAAAAATCCAGCAGCCCCTGGGGCTACAGAGTGATCTCTATCCAAAGAGAGTGTGGCCTTTGATCTTGACCACTGGACAATGTCCCTAGAATGTAATGTTCTCAGGCATGAAAGCTAGTTTCCTACAAGAATTTCTCCCTATATGTTGTCCGGGCAAGGACCAAAAGCCCTGATGCTTGGCTAACCAGCATGAAGAGCTGAGAGCCTCTCAATACCCCCTGCAACATCAGCAGATGAATGAGGCCACGAGGCTGCAGCTGGGCACCACTGATACTTACTGGCATCCTTGGGTGTGGTGTGAACAGGGATGGCTGGAAAGGAAAGCACATAATTAGAAAGGAGCCTACCATCCCATCCTAACATGCTGCCCTTCTGAGAGGAGGGTCAAGTCAAAGAACAAAGCCCTAAAATGTCCTTTTGTATTTTTTGCAGCTGTTTGTTTTGTTGTGTTGTGTTTTTGAGATAGCCTCTCATGGAATCTGCGCTGGCCTCAAACTTGTTCTATAGGCAAGGAGAACCACAAACTCCTGATACATCTGCCTCTGACTCAAAGTGTGGGCATTACAGGTATGTGTGGCTTATCACAGAAGTTTATTATAATGAGGTTTGTTCATTTGAATCACCTTCCTCTAAAATCTCTGTGTGTTCTTATATTAAAGTAGAAAAGCATAATAATTGGGGTTAGATGTCTTGCAGTTCTATGGCCTGATCTTAAACCCCATGTAACTCTTCTGTGAGCTTCTCTGCCCCTATGCATAGACTTACACGTGTAAATGTATAATTTTGTGCAGGAAGCACATGAATGGTAAATGTGAGACTCGCTAACACCTCTGATCACCGGGCCTCAACACCGCTCACCAGCACTATGACAGGTGAGTGCTTTGCTCTGCTTTATGGAGAGAAAACCAGAGGACAGAGACATGAGCCTCTAGGGCACTGAGTGCATGTGGGTTCAGGAACTGCCAGTCATGCAGAGAATGAAAGCCTTTATTCTCCCTCATTCAACATACCATGATCCACAAATTGGCTTTCTATATTAATCCTGTTTCATTTAATGTGTTCATCTTGATCCTTCAAGACCCCATAGTATATGTATGTATTTCTATATAAAATTGGATTTTGTGATATGGAAATTCTGTGACTTAATGCTATGGTCATATAGATATTGTCCTAATTCTTCATCATTATAAGTAACAATGCAACCTTCATCTTTATACATGCTTTTTAAATGAATGCAGCCATCTTGGCAGAAGTGACTATCTCATAAAGACAGACACTTGGATCAGAGATCTCCCAAGACCACCGGAACCACAGGTAGATTGGAGCTGGGTGCTTCAGCAAGTCAGATTGTTGTTTGATTTACTCTAGTTAATCTAGTTGTCTTTGGCTTGATTGGCTTTCATGGCTGTGGGGGTGGAGTTATCCTTCCAACTGGTATAAAAGGTGGGTTTGTGTGAGTCTTGAGATCGGAGATCTCCCAAGACCACCTGAACCACAGGTAATGGGGCACAGGCTAAAGAGCACACACACACACAC
>VZQC01012951.1:1186640-1206566 GCA_009823505.1 Rhizomys pruinosus
CATCTCCAGACCCTGTGTCCCCCACCCTATTCCCCCCACCCCACCAGAGCTCATGTATTCTGCCAAACATGCTTTTCATCTCTTTCTCAGTCTTTCTCAAAATTCTCCATGTGGAAGTTGACTGTTTTGAGCAGAAGTTCACTGTTTCAGTCAGTTCTTTAATGCAGTCTTTTCTGTTGTTGTTGCTGTTGTCGTTGTTGTTTCCAATATGCATCACTCCCAACTGCTTGGACAAAAGCTCAGGAACCATGCGTGAGAAATACTTACAACTAGGTAATTGGCACTAGCATCCACATGAGGGATACCATTTGTCATTTGTTTTTTTGTTGTGTGTGTACTTCACTTCAGTGATATCTTCTAGCTCCAACCATTTTCCTGCAAAGCTCTGATGTCATCTTTTTGTTATATTTAAAAATATTTTATTTATTATTTTTTTTTCATTTTTTAACAATAATAATAATTTATGAGTTAAGATCCTTCATGTAAAACCATTTGCAAGCAGTTGTGGCCCAAACCTACACAGCCCAGGGTCCCACCATCAGCTGGGGGTCTTGTATGTTCAATCTAAGTTGATCAAATGAGTGTCCGGGACTATATTGCTGTTAGTTTCCACCATTCACCCCAATCACAGCCTTGCATTCTACCATTGCCCCTCTTCCGCCGATTGTTCCATAGGCTTAGCCTATGCGGAAGATGGGGCATGGTAGAATGTAAGGGTGGACGAGAAGTAAAACAGTCTGCTTTCTCTGGAGCTGTCGTTTTGGACTCTGGTCAATTCTGGCTGTTTCCTTTCATGGGCTGACAGTTTGTCCAGGAAAAACCTTTCAGTCCTACTAATGAAGCACAGGCAATTAGATATATAGGTATTTTTTTATTTTTTTATTTTTTGGCATGAATACTTTCACTTTTTTTCTTTTTTCCTCTTTTATTTGTTTATTTTTAAGGGATTCTACAATATAATAAACAGTTGTTTTCAGATAAATTGATGTTACTCAGTTTGCCATACAATTAGTAATTGGTGGCATTTTGCAAGTTAGATTTGATAATCTTGTACAAAATATATATAAAAATATTTTTTTAAAAAAGAAAGACATTTGTGGAGTTGAAGAAATGGCTCAGTGGTTAAGAGCACTGACTGCTCTTGCAGAGGACCTGGGTTCGATCCCCAACACATGGAAGCTAACAACTGTCCATAACTCCCATTCCAGAAGAAACTGACATGCCCCCTCCCACCTTACAAATTTATAGTAAAAATTAATGGGAAACTATTCAAAGTGCTTAACAGAGGCCTTGGTACATAATGAATACAATCAATGCAAAGCACTGATTGCACTTCAAAGGGATCCTTTACTCTGGGATTATTTCTTCAAAGTTGCTACCCAGCATCTTTTTTTATTTAAAAATTTTTTTATTTATTTCTCTATGTATATGAATGTACTGTCTGCATGCAAGTGTGTGCACCCATGCCGTGCAATGCTGTGGAGGTCAGAAGAGGGTGTTGGATTCCCCTGGAACTGGAGTTGTCCTGGAATTGGAGTTACAGATGGTTCTTAGCTGCCATGGGGGTGCTGGGGATCAAACCCGGGTCCTCTGCAAGAGCAGTCGGTGCTCTTAACCGCTAGGCTATCTCTCCAGCCCCGAGAAAACTGTGTTTCTTGAGACTCTAATGGCACATTTAAGACCACAACACTGATGAAAAAGGGTCTGGGAAAGCTGGATCCTTCTTCCCCAAAGCCCATCTCCTAGACATAATTAGTACCCACTCAAAACCCTGCCTGTAGGAGAGGAATGCTGGGCTTGGGTTACAGAGCTGTGGTCTCACTCTTCTTGGCTTCTTGTCTCTGGACCTCAGTTTCCCTGTATGTAACAGGTGTATATGTATTCTTGGTGTCCAAGACAATTCTGAAAAATAAGAACTGTGCTTTGGTTGACTAAAGAAAATGAACAAAACAAGCCATGGCTTTTCTGAATGCTAAGGCCTAGGAGTTTCCAGATAATGGTAAACCAAGGAGGAGACATTTTAACTAGAAATGGTGTGTGTGTGTGTGTGTTTGTGTCTGTGTGTGTGTCTGTGTGTGTGTGTTTGTGTCTGTGTGTGTGTCTGTGTGTGTGTCTGTGTGTGTGTGTCTGTGTGTGTCTCTGTGTGTTTGTGTGTCTGTGTTGTGCATACACACACAAATACCTGTAGGGATGTAGGTAGAATGGAAGTATCTTGGAAATTTATAAAAGGGAGTTAGACTAGAATCAGAGTAACTTACAGTCCCAGGTAAACCAGGGGGGCCTGCTGGACCAGCTTCACCCTAGGGGAAGAAAGAAAGAAAAATACATTATCTTAAAAAATGTTTTGGGTATCTCAGCAGTCCTCAGAAATTCATCCATCTAGGGTTCAGGGAACATTGCAGAACAGAGTGCACAGAGATGGCAAGAGCCAGTGTGGTGGATGACGGCAAGGAAAAGGAGATTGAAAGGGCATCTGGGACCCTGCTCATGTGAACTTACCACAATGATGACAACATGCACAAGACCCATGCTGACTCAAACTAGACAAAAAACCATCACAGAACCAGGGAAATGGGTAGGAGGTCCAACCATAGCTAAGGAACTATTGGCAGTTCATTACTGCTAGGTCTTCTTTAACAGAGCGACACTAGACAGGCTGGCCAGGCTCCAGTGGATGCACTCACACCACATGGAGGGGAGGAACATCAGGGTATATAAATTTGACTTGATAGGAATTAACCAATATGACAGAGTTCATGAAATCTGGTGGATGGGGCTGTGAAAGGATGCAGATGGGGGAAGAGTTCTAAATATGATTAAGACATATGAAATACACAAAAATCCAATAAATATATTGTACAAAGTAAAATATATCTATCTTTTGGGGATAGAGAGGTGACCCAGTGGTTAAGAGCACTGGATGCTCTTGCAGAGGACCCAAATTCAATTCCCAGCACCCACATAGCAGTGAACAGCTAGTTGTCTGTAACTCCAGTCTCAGGGTTCTGATGCCTTCTTCTGGCCCAGGCAGGCATCTCGCCCTTGCCGCACAGATACACTGACCCACATACAGGCAATACACTCATACACATAAAGGAAAATAATAAATAGCATATTTTTAAAAATACTTTTATGTCTGTGGGTATTTGTCTGCATATATATGTAAAGGCCTATGTGCAGAGCCCCTGGTGGCCAAAAGGTATCGGATCCTCTGGAACTGGTGACAATGGTTGTCAGCTGCCATGTGGGTGCTAGGAACCAAACTCAGGTCCTCTGCAAGAGCAGCCCTGACTCCTAACTGCTGAACAATCTCTTCAATGCCCCCCAAATAAATTAGCTTAATCCTGTCAATTCTGCTTATTCCGGGAAAAGTCAATTTCCCCAGATATCCGGAACACCCGTCATGCACTGATTTGACAGATTATAGATATATTGATAGATCAATAGATAGATAGATAATAGGCAGACAGATATATATATATATATATATATATGTATATATACATATATATATACACTTTAAATCATAAACTATTTCAGACATGCAAAGGTAGTATATACTAAAGTATGTATAGCGATAAAGTATATATAGCCTACAAGCTACTTAAATCATAATATACCATTCCACCATCGATGCAGTAACAGTAGTGAGGACATTGAGATTGTTTCCTCTGTCCACCATCAATCTCAGTGTTTGATCGGCTACAGCAAATAGTTCCACATTCATCTTTCAGCTCAGTGACCACAATGAAGACCCATCTCCTTAGAGACCCTGGCCTTGTGTCCCACGCCCTTAGGTAACAGGATTGCTCATGAGCACAACATAGGCTAGAAGTTAAATCACGTGAACTTGAAACCCAATTCTACTAGTCTATAAACAATAAAATATCTGGGGTCCTGTGGCTTGTGTCTTTGAAAACTAGCAAAGAAAATGTCCAATGAGTGTACTGCACCACATGGGACGAGGGGACAGTGAGGAGTTAGCACTGTACCTGCCTGAGGAAAACCAGCACAGAGCTGTTCTGTGAGGGGAACTACATAAGTGCGTGGCGGTCTCCAAGGCCTGTCAACTTGACACACAAAACACAGCACTATTAAACCTTTCCATTTCTTCTCCCCCAAGATATGACGTTAACATTAATATCACAACATAAGATAGTACAACCTTAAAAGTCTGCTTCGGGCTTGAGGTGGAGGCTCAGGCCCCCTCCGGACCACAGCTTCTGTGTGCTGAACCTGAGGAAATTCTTCCCAGAGGATTTCACTACAGTGATACTTATGTACAGCTGATTCTTCATCCCCAGCTAACCAGTATCAATTGTCCCAGTAAAACAAAGGTTTCACTTTTCAGGTTCTGGTCTCTTGTTACTTAACAGCTGATTCTTCAGTCCCAGCTGACCAGAATCCACAGATTCTCAATTCAAAAATATGCAAAGAGCCGTGATGATCTCTGCCTCCCTTTGAAGCTTCATAAGACACTCCTCCACTGTCTATGACTCTTTCAGCATAACTGTTCCAAGTTCCACAGCAACAAACTCTTTTTTTTTCTCATCTGCTGGGTGTGGGTTTCATTTGTTCTTGCCTTTGAAGAGACTTGAGTTGCAGTGTTAAGTCATTTATTTGAGCTCTTCCTGATTTTTTGTAATGAGCATGTGTATAAATCATTCTCTCAGGACTGCTTTTAAACTTTTCCTCAAGTTTAGTGATTTGGCATTGTCCTTTTTCAGTTAGTGTCCTTTTTCATTTGGTACTATTTTTAATTTCTTCTTTTACCCATTCATCTTTCAGTACTTTGTTGTTTAATCTCCTCAGTTACTGTTATTACTCGTGTTTCTTTCCATGTTGATTTCTTTCTTTCTCTCTTTCTTTCTCTTATTCTTTCTCTCTCTTTATTTCCTTCTTTCTTTCTTTCTTTTCTTTTGTCTTTTTGAGGCAGGGTCTCCATTTAGTACTAGCTAGCCTGGAGCTCACTATATAGACCAGGCTGGCCTTGAACTCTCAGATATCTGCCTGCCTCTGCCTCCTGATTGCTGGGATTAAAGGCAGGCACTACCGTGCACAGTTCCATGTTAATTTTAAGCTTTATTTTGTTGTGGTTTGATAGAATTATTTCTTTTTTTCATCTTTTTTGTGGTTTATATTTGCTTCAGCATGTGGTCAGTTTTATAGAATGTTCCATGGGGTGCTGAATCTTTAGTATATTCTTTGATGCTTAGGTGAAATATTTGATACCTGTTAGACCCATTTGATATATTATTTAATTGGGATGTCTTTCTGTTTATTCTTTGTCTAGTTGACCTCTCTAATTGGAAACTGTGGTACTAAAGTCCTCTCCTGTTACAGATATGGGATTATTCTATGTCTGAAAGTACTACCTTACTGTTTTTATGAAATGAGGTACACCAGAATTGGATTGGAACATCCTCTTGGTTCATTTTATTTATTTATTTATTTATTTATTTATTTTATTTTTATTTTTTTTTGCTTTAAAGAATATTTATTAACATGGGAATTGCTTGTGACATGACAAAAGTAGGTTAAACATTAAATACACTCAATATAATTTCCTTTTTGTTAGCACACAAACATAAAGGCTGAAAATACCTCAAGGTCAGCAAGTAGCTATATTTGGAATGCAGATAGTGATTATTATTTTTTTCACATAAATTTATTTTTATTTTTTTAACAAATCTAGACCCGTGTTCCCACCCATTCCCCCACCCTGCCAGAGCTCATGCATTCTGCCAAACATGCTTTTCATCTCTTTCTCAGGCTTTTCTCAAATAGTCTCCATGAGGAAGAGTTGATGCTTTGAGCAGAAGTTCACCATTTCAGTCAGTTTCTTGATGCCAGTCTCTTTCTGTCTTTTTGTTGTTGTTTCCAATATGCATTACAGCCCAATGCTTTGGGCACAAAAGCTCAGGGGGCCCTGACACAAGCAAATACCTACAACTGGGTACTTGGCCACTAGCATCCCAGATAGGGATAACCATTCGTCGTTGTTTTTCTGGGACTGATGTTACTTCACTCAGCAATGATGTCCTCTAGCTCCAGCCATTTCCTGCAAAGCTGCTGATTCTCTTCTTTACTGCTGCATAAACTTGTACCACATTTTCTCTCTATTCACATCGTCAGTTGACGGGCCATTTAGGTTGGTTCCACCAGCTCCTTGCTATTGTGAAGAGAGCTGCATAAACATGGCCCGTGCATGTATCTCTGCTGGTGGGTAGTCTTGTGGTACATGACCAGGAGTGGTATGGCTGGGTCGGGTGGCAAGTTCATTCCAAGTCTTCCAAGGGTTCTCCACACTGGCTTTCCATAGTGACTGTATGAGTTTACATTCCCACCAGCAGTGGATGAGTGTTCCCCTTTCCCCACAACCTCTCCAGCACTTTGTATCATTTGTTTTCTTGATCCTAGCCAGTCTTATTGGAGTAGGATGATATTTAAAGTGGTTTTGATTTGCATTCCTTCAACGATTAGTGATGTTGACCACTTCTTGGAGTATTTCTCAGACATCTCTAATTCCTCACTTGTGAAGATCTCTGAGGCACATACAATTTTAGCCACCTATAGTTTGACAAGGGGGCCAAGAAGCCACGGGAGAAAAGACAGCATCTTCAGCAAGTGGTGTTGGCAAAACTGGATCACCACTTGTAGAAGAATGAAATTAAACCCCTACCTCTCGCCCTGTACAAAAGTCAACTCCAGATGGATTAAAGACCTCAACGTGAAACCCCAAACTCTGAAGGTGATAGAAGAAAAAGTTGGCAGCAGACTACAAGACATAGGCGTAGGAAAAGACTTCCTAAATCAGACAGCAGCTGCACAAGAATTAAGGTCGACAATTGACAAATGGGACCTCATCAAACTCAAAAGCTTCTGTACATCAAAAGAAACAATCAAGGAAGTGAAGAGAAATCCCACAGAGTGGGAGGAAACCTTCACTGCAGATACATCTGACAAAACATTGATTTCCAGAATATATAAACTACTCAAAAAAACAAAGAAAAAGTAAAACAAATGACCCACTCAATAGATGTAGCAAAGAACTGAACAGAGACCACAGCAACAAACTCTAAGCACTCAATGGCTTTTCCAGCCCAGAGTTCCAAATGCTCCCACAATCCTCCGCAAACACCAAGGTCAAGTCTTGCATAGCAATATCCCACTCACTGGTACCAATTTCTGTTCTAGTTTGCTTCTCCCTTGCTGTGACAAAACACTCTAAAACCAGCTTGGTGAGGAAAGGGTTTATTTGGCTCACATCTCCCAGGTCACAGTTTATCACCCAGGGAGCCCAGCATAGGAACACGGGGAGGAACCTGGAGGCAGGAGCTGAAGCACAGGCCATGGAGGAATGCTGCTTACTGACTTGCTCCCCCTGGCCCATGCTCCAACTTCATTCTCTTACACAACTACCTGCCCACAGTGGGTTGGGCCCTCCCATATCACTCAACAATCAAGAAAGTACCCCACAGACATGGCCACAGGCCGGTCCAAAGGAGGAAATTCTCCAACTGAGGCTCCCTCAACCCAGGTGTGTCAAGTGACACTAAAGCTCTCCAGCACAATGTCACATATACACAGTTCAATTTATTTATTTATTTATTTATTTATTTATTTATTTATTTATTTATTTTTATGTGTATGAGTCATAGATATCTCACCTGCATGTATATGTACAGTGCCTGTGGAGGCCAGAAAAGGATGTTGGATCTGCTAAAACTGGAATTACAAGTAGTTGTTAGCTGCCATGTGGGTGATGGGACCTGAACCAGGATCCTTTGCAAGGGCAGTTAGTGCTCTTAACTGTGGAGCCATCTCTCCAACTGCTATACACGTTTTTAAAATCTAGATTCCACATAGAGAGGAAGTATGATATATTTGTCTTTCTGAATCTGACTGATTTTGCTTAACCTGGTGATTTCCTGCCCATTTCAAAACCAAAGAAACTGAGATACAAAAGCCTCAGTCCAGTTATGCAAACGCAGGCGACCAGCCAGCTAAGCCTGTCCTCGAACCCAGAGTCTAGCTCCTAACCAGGATTGAAGCTCCAGAAGCTTCCAGAAAAGCACTGTCAGCATAACAGAATTATCTGACCACACTCTCTTCCTGACAGGGCAGGAGCAGAGCTCCAGAGGCAGTGTCTGACCTAACCCATGTCCCCACCAGCGCAAAGCCAAGGGTCCCAGCAGAGCGCTGCCAGCAGCGGTGAGCAAACAGCTACAAATGGAAGAGGAAGGGGGAGGAGTCTAAATCAGAGGACACAGGCTACCTTGCCAACCACCCCTTGCCCATCCTCAGAGCTGTGCAGGAAGAATGGCAGCCAGATCCACAGGGTGGGCGAGGGAGGGGTTCTCCAACTTTGAGCAAGAGGCTTGGTTGGGCAAGACCGTAGGTTTGGGGTGAATTCCACAGGGGAGAATTCTGACCCTGCTTCACTGCAGCTTTGTGGCTGTCAGTTGCTCTCAATAAGAAAGAAGTACCATCTACCATGGGAAGTGCTAAGAACCCAGTGCATCCCTGGAGGGGAAGACAGAGGCTGGGACTGGCAAGGCCCAGTCAGAAGGGGGCAGCATTGCTTTAATGTCTTATTAGGGGGGTTATTATTATCCATCTCTCTGGAGGAGCATAAATGTGGCCTAGACTCTCTGGAAACTTTAGATGTGTTTTTGCCAAAGCAATAAAGGAGCTTTGTGGTCTCCCTAAGCTTTGCATTCTGGAAATGGTTTCTCTGATAGAAATTGCATTTCTGAGAAGTCCAGAGTGAAAGTCCGGAGGACAGAAGTTCTACCTCTCACTGAACCTTCTGCAAGGCTGATTAACTGACTGGAACTTCAAAGACTGTAGAGAAGTTGGGATGCTTCAGGCCCAGGGCCAAATTCCAATTTACCGTGGGCCATGTTTATCCCCCATATCAGCCGTCCTCAGCCACTCTGTGTCTAATCTCACATCCTTACGACTATCTGGCAAAACCTTATGAAATGTATGAACTTAGCAGACTGCTAGCTTCCACCAAGCCAAAAGGTCTGAGAGCCATCAGACAGCATCTGAGGCCTGTGACGGGTTGCCCAATTTTGCTGTAACCCACCTCTCCGATGTTTCTACCAATGAATTTGAAAAGTTCCTTGATTTATGCCCTTCTTTGTTGTGTTACTCTACCCATTTCAAGGTGAGTATCCAGGGGGATGGCTAGGGTTGGCAGGTAATGGAGGGAGCCCCTCCCAGGTTGAAACTTTGTTGGAAGGATGAGCATCACTGTGGCTGAAGTTACATGCTCTGGGGCTACGCTACCTGGGTCCCACCCATTCTCTGGTCCATCAGTCTCCGTTCTGAAAGCTGGAGGTGAGTTGCTACACCCCTCTGTGCTTTGCTCTTCCATCTGCAAGATGGGGATGAGGCTAGAAATGACCTCCTGACTCACTGATTCCCAGAGTATGGATGGTAAAGTTAATGAGCCACAGCTAGCAGACAGACAGTTACTCAGATACCCTGCTTCACAACCATGTAGGATCATGCAATCTCACAACTACTGTCCTGAGAAGTGAGATCACAGATGAGCTGCTTGCACATACCTGCCTCCAGTGACAGGTTCATTCATATATTAGCAATCAACAAAATCTTCATGAATCCACATGTATCACTAGCCCAAAGCCACCTATGAAAACACTCTCACTTCTGCAATACAATTCCCGGAGCCTCAGAAGTTCATGTAACTGTAGCTGACTAGTCCTGGTCCATCATGTCTCTAAAATCACAACAGGGAGGACTCCCATGCCCACAGATTTCCCTGGAATGATTGCATGAAGCAAACTGAAAAAGTACCTACTCAGTGGTGGTCCATGCCTGGCCAAGCCCTGCCTGCTTGGATCTGAGTGGAGTCTCCTATGAAGGGGCTAGGACCAGAGGTCCCATTTCCTACAAGATGATCTGGAGCTTCGGGTGATGTCACATCCTCTTTGAGAATCACTCCTTACCCCTTGCAGGATCTATGCTGACACTGTGTCTACTTCCCAGCGTCCATCCCTGTGCTTCTGTTCATCCTGCCACCCATCCCAGGAGGTGACCTCTGCTCTTACCAATCTTGCCATCCAGTGTCAAGTAGTATGGCAGGAGACCAGAGCCACAAGGTGGGATGGGATGAGGTTCTAAGGGTGCCAAGTTCTGTTGTTCACCTTCCCCGAGGCCAGTGTCTGCCTTGTTCTTTCTCCTGTGGCCACAAGCCTCTCTGAATGTGGAAGAAAGCAACCTTCCCTTTCTGCTTCTGGCCTCTTGCTATTTCTTGCCCTAGAAAGCATCACTACCTCTGACTAGTCCTCCTCAGCACCAATCACACACACAGCAAGTCCTTTAATTGTATTATCTATGACTATTCATTTTAGGTATGATGCTTGTGATGTTTACAGTACTGACACAAGAAAGTATTAGACAGTGATGCTAGGTAAGCCCCAGCATCTAAAGAGCATATAGTAGGCCTTGGAAAGGTAATTATGCACTTTCACTGACACCATCATCTGTGAGCTGTGATATGATGGCTCCTATGTGATATGGGGGAAGTATGAGGAGTCAGAGAACACAGAGATGGATTCTCAGTAAGTTCTTCACCTTGGAGCCTCTTCTTTCCTCAAAAAACTCAGGTCACCAACATCTATTTTCTAGAATTGCACTAGGATTTAGTGAGAAAATAAGCATGCAGATAACAAATAAAACTTGGCATGTGGGAGGTACCCAAGCAATTCTCAAGTATTATGTGCAAAAAAGGATGGATGCATGGATGGATGGATGGATGGATGGATGGATGGATGGATGGATAGGTGGATGGGTGAGTGGATGGATGGGATGATGGGTGGATAGATTTGATGGATAGGTGGATGGGTGGGTGGGTAGGTGGGTAGATGAGTGGCTGGCCAGCTGGATGAGTCATTGGGTTGATAGATGAATGGACAAATGAATGGATGGGTATACAGGGGTGAAGGGGTGGGTGGGAAGATGGATGGTGAGTAGATGGGGGAGTAGATGGTTGGATGAGTAGGCGAGTGGGAGGGAAGGGAGGTAGGTGTTCAGATGGGTGGATGGATAGTAGACAGATGAATGAGTAGATGGGTGGAATGGTGGGTGGGCAGATGGATGGTCCTATCATCTCTGAATTTACAATCTTCTTTTTAAATTCACTATAGTTACAAACAAGGTTTATGTTTAATAACAACATACTTTAGAATCACACAAATGTGTTTTTCAAAAGCCTCCACTATAAAGAACCAGTTAGTAATGATGCGATGAGGACAGGGAGAAATGGCTCCTACCTTGTCCCCTCGGGCTCCTTTCAGCCCAGGAAGTCCCAGTTCTCCTTTTTCTCCCTGTAGTAAAGTATACAGTTCAAAATATTAGAATGCGAATCAAATGTAAATCCTGACACCTGGTAAGGGCTCTACATGGCCTTAGACAAAGGAATGTACATGCATGTCTTCTCTCTCTTCATGACCCATGGTGAAGCCTGACTCCATGGAGCTTCTTAGGGCAGCTAACTCCCCATTCCAATGCCCCAGCCCCTCAGTCCCATCAATGCTACCTGAACACACTCTACCCTTCTCAGAGCGGTTCCCAGACACACAGCTTTTACCACAACTTATGGATTCTAGACCCTGATCTTTCCCCATTTCTCTTTCTTCAAACGGGGAACTGGTCTACTATTCTAGTCAAAATCATCGCCTCCTCCCAAGGGACTAAGACCCCAGAGAGAGCTTGCTTTCCATGGGCACAGGAGAGAGGCTGCTGCCTTACCTGGTCTCCTTTCTCTCCACGAACTCCCGGGAAACCTGGGGCACCTGGAAGGCCTGCTTCTCCCTGTGAGAACAAAACACTTAGGTGTCAGTGGGAGGCACTTCCTGTGACACAAGGGCCCAGCAACATGCTCTGCACCCGCTATAGATCTTCAGATTGAGTGCAAGTCAATGTGAAGCAGAGCTCTGATGGGACGGAAATTCTGGAGGCTCTGTCTTGGAGATAGCCAAAGCCCTGGTCTGTTTGGGTCATTTTCTCTCTCGAGCCTTCATGCTACCTCACCAGGTATCTAACTGTCCCTCCCCTTTAGGACTCAGCCAGTGTGACCTCTTCCCCATCCTCACCAGGTATCTAACTGTCCCTCCCCTTTAGAACTCAGCCAGTGTGACCTCTTCCCCATCCTTCCCGAACCCCCTGCTCCCTTCAGCTTCGCATGCCTCCTCCACTCTATCTGGTCAACTGTTCTCATGTCCAGCTTATCTTCAGTCATAATTGGGTCCTAATGGTCAGCACAGCCACTGATGTATAGGACATGCTGGAAACTATTGAGCAAATAAATGAAACCATAAAATAAGTGCAATGAGCTTCTAAAAGACATGACTAATTCCCCTTGGCAATGAAAACTTTATCCAAGACATGGTATATTAATAAATTAATTAATTAACTAATTAAGTGAATTAATAAATATGAGCAAACAAACCTTCTCTCCAGGATGACCTGCCAGGCCCTGCTCTCCAACTTCTCCCTGGAAACAGAATAACAGAAGTTTCATTACCTCCTATGTACACCTTCAAACATGGCTGCAATTTCCCGGCATATCTCTGGCACCTGCCAGCCACGGCCCTGGGTTCTCATAAGGAATATAAAGGCATGTGAGAGCAGCATGTGGCAAGTCCTCAGGGAGGAGTTCCATGCTTCATCTCTGTCTCCTGTTCCACCCACTCACCCCTAGAAACAACTCCCAGAACTGCCAGAATTGACACGGGCTGAATCTGCTCATCTTGAACTAAACTGATAGATAATTCAAAATACCGAGGAATTCTCAAGTTAACCCCAACTCCCCGTCTCTGAAAAAGATACATTAGTGAACCTAATACCCTTTTCTGGGTGCAGGAACGGAGAAGCTGGTAAAGAATATGTTCTGGACTCAGTGCTACTGGTTTTTGCTCAGTCTTTTTGTAAAAACAGGCAGTCTCCTGGGTTCAGAACCAAAGAAGAGTTTTATTTCTCCTTCCCCATGATAGATTGCAATAAAGGAGCCTCCTGGGCAAAGCAGTCTTGTTAAGTACCCAAGGTTCTAGTAGAAAGCATGCTCTAAATAGGTATATGTGGGTTCTTGTCCTTTGATGATTTTGTTCTAATCCATAAGGTTTCTCCTATGTCTCAATAGTCACTCTGAAAATTCTTAAGTTAGTGCAAAATCTTCAATGACTTATTATGGATAAGGCCTTCAGGAAGTGATTGGAAAAGGGTAGTATCCTCACAAATGGGATTAGTGACCTTACAAAAAATGCTTGACAAGTGGGCACAGTGAAGCATGAGAGACAGCCAGATCTCTGTGAGTTCAAGGCCAGCCTGGTCGACATAGCAAGTTCCAGGATAGCTTGGGCTACACGGAGACCCTGTCTCAAAAAGACCAAAAAAAGGCTTGAGAGCCCAGTGGCCTCTGCATCATGGAGGCTGTTTCTCCTGTAGCTCTGAGGCACCATAGTATCTATCAGCTGAAGCTCTGAGGACCGTTTATGAAGCAGAAAGTTTCCACAGACTCTAAATCTACCAGCACCTAGACCTGAAATGTCCCAGCCTCTGGAACTGTGAGCAATAAATTTTTGTTGCTTATAAATTATCCAGCCTAAAATAGTTTGTCATAGTACCAAAGGACCAGCCTCATTCCCCACTAGCATGTGTGATCAGGCTGACATGTGAGATGAACAGACAGAAGACCCCACCCCCATCCCAAGGCTATAGACTGTCATACTTACCGGGTCCTTGCAAAAATAGGCATGCAGTGGGTTAATTTCTAACCATGTATCTTAAAAAATCACTAATTCCTTCAGTGGCAATTCATACTGAATGTCTATTATATTGTTTAGTAAAACATTTAGTGTAGATTTTCATAGGAAATGTGGTTTTCTAATGAGTGGGTACAGGAAAGAATGAGCAAGCCAGCTGGTGCCGTACATGCACACAAGATTTCTCCACAGCTGTGCCACTCTCAACTGGTAGTGACAGCCAGTACCAGTGCTGTTTATCAGAGAGGAAGGTGAAGGGAGGGAGGGAAGAGGGAGGGAAGGAGGAATGGAGGGAGGGAGGGGTAAGTGTGAAAAAACTAAAGGCATTTTTAGGGTAAACATCCATTTCACCCTGCAGCTCTCGTTCTACAGCAGACCCAGCATCTGGAGTCAGCACATTCTGGAATCCTCTGTGCATTCCAAAGCACCCATTAACTCCCTATGTTTACAGCACAGTTAGCAAGATTGCCTTAAACAGTATTGTGCAAATACTCAAATATTCATCAGTCAAGTTGTCACTTGAAATTTGCTGGGATGGTACCATTTGATGTAGGAACTGCTTCCTGGATGCTGAGCGAGAATACAGGGGCTGAATGCGGTGAGAATGAGAAGTGAGTGCTGAATGTGATCTCTGGCCAGCAAGGACATGACCTGATGAGCCTCTCATGGGGTCAGGACCAGCCGGCTAGTACAATACAAGCCATCCTTTACTGTGGCTGATGACTCCTCGTTAACCCCATCCATCCACAATGTTTAGGGTGACATGCTGCAAATGCACACTGTAGCGGCAACAAAAGCCCAACAACCGTGTTTACACAGATCGCACAGTAGAGTGGGCCAACAGAGGGAATGTCCTCTTCAAACTCCTCTCCTGTCTGTCCACAATCTCCCCAAGAACTACAAGGGTACACACACACACACACACACACACACACACACACACACACACACACACCAGTCTGAGCTACTCTCTTCTACTCTAAACCTTATTCATGCTGGGATGTTAATGTTAAGCTGAGGGCCTCAGGAAGCAGGACCCTGAAGCCTATCAGAAAAGTCCATAGTAAAGAACAGGAACAGCCACTCACTAGCACAGGGGACCAGGCTGTCTATACTCACAGCAGTGGCCTGTCAATCACAGGCTGAGAAGCCCAGTTCCCCACTGTACTGGATAGCTTTAGTGTCAACTTGACACACCTGGGTTGAGGGAGCTTCAATTGGGAATTGGCTCCATTGGACTGGCCTGTGGCCACATCTGTGGAGTATTGTCTTGATTGTCAAGCAGTATGGGAGGGCCCAGCCCACAATGAGTAGTGCCACCCTGGGCAGGTTGTTGTGTACTGTATAAGAGGTCAGGCTGGGCATGGACCAGGGGAGCAAGCCAGTGAACAGCACTCCTCCATGGCCTGTGCTTCAGCTCCTGCCTCCAGGTTCCTGCCCTGAGTTCCTGCCTTGGGCTCCCTAAGTGATGAACTGTGACCCAGGAGATGTAAGCTGAATAAGCCCTTTCCTCCCCAAGTTGGTGTCGGTCAGTGTTTTGTCACAGCATTGGAAGACAAACTAGAACACCCACCCAGGCCGTGCGCTTTTCTGCCCACTAGAAGCCCAGCTCTATGAACTTTCAAGACACCCCCAGCTGGGCCTCTGAGTCCCTGCATTTCTGAAGGGCCACTAGGGGTCATGAGAAGGAAAACAAAGGTAAAAACGGAAGGAGGGGAGAGAGGGAGGAAGAGAGAAATGGCCCTGTCCCCTTGCTTTGCCCTGACAGGACAAACTAGTCAGTGCATGTGATGTCCTCCCAGGTCTGAGGCTCTTCTTGAGGCCTCCCCTCCTGCTGCTGGTCTCCCTGGCAGGACCACCTCATCTAGCACCTTTTCCCCAGGAGGAGACCTTGGCTCTGCTGTGGCCAGCTGGAGGGTGTCCTGCATCCCCTACTGGAGGCCCTGGCCCTGTCATGCCTGCTAAGTAGGCCTTTCTCCTTGTGTCTCCACTTCCTGCCAAGTCCCTGCTGATGTAAGGTGCACACACAGCTACACAGCCCCATCCAGAAAGACACATATAACAAGAAAATGGGCGAGTCCTACCCGAGGTCCTGGCTTCCCCGGCAGGCCGCCTTCCCCAGGGTCCCCTGGTTCTCCCTGTAGGAAGACAAAGCAGAGTCAACACAAAACACTAAGTCTGGGTTAAACACAGCCATTATTGGCTCCTGATGGGTCATGAAGAGGACCACGTGTGCATGGGTGTCTCTGAACCCTAATTCTCTGTGGTTATCTACATTTCACAGCCCTGTTACTCAAAACAGGAACTCAACTAGAAATGGCACTACTTTCCAAAGTACTTGCCCATCTGAAAGATGAGTAGAGAGTATATACAGAAGAAGTCTTAAATCAATATACCGGGGCTAGAGAGATGGCCTAGCGGTTAAGAGCACCGACTAGTCTTGCAGAGGACCTGGGTTCGATCCCCAGCACCCACATGGCGGCTGAGAGCCATCTTTAATTCTAATTCCAAGGGAATCCGACACCCTCTTCTGACCTCTGTGGCATTGCACGACACGGGTGCACAAACCTACATGCAGCCAGTACATTTTAATTTTAAAAAATTAAAAATAAAAAATCAATATACTACAGAGACAAAGCACATTCCTGAAAACCAACTTATGGGATCAGCCTAGGTGTCTGTCAGCAGATGAATAAATAAGAGAAAGTCATATATATATATATATATATATTTAATATATATATATATATATATCCTATATATATATATATATATGTATCCAATATATATCATATATACACACCCTATATATATCCACAATGGATTTTTAAATGTTATTTATTTTTATTTTATTTTATTTTTATATGAGTGTATTGCCTGCATGTACGTGCCAGGCAATGCTCATGGGTCAGAAGAGGCCTCATCCCCTGGAACTGGAGTTACAGACAGTTGTTATCCACCACATGGGTCCTGGGAATTGAACCTGGGTCCTCTGCAAGAGCAGTCAGTGCTCTTACCCACTGAGCCATCGCTCTAGCCCCCTGCCTCCACAATGGAAATGGACTTTTATCCACAAAGAAGAATGAAATTATGTATGTTATTTTCTGGAAAATTGATGTAACTACAGATCATATTAAGTGAATATAAGTCAGATTCGGAAAGAAAAATGTCACATACTTTCTCTTATTTGTGGTTCCTAGATTTCATTCCTAGATCCTTAAGATCATGTATGCATACATGAAAGAAGAAGCCAGAGTATGGGAAGGGATGGGAGTAACAGGTAGAAAGAACAAAGCGAAGAGGGCAGGTATGGTCAAAGACCGTGATAAGCTTGAACAGTGATGTCCTCATGAGACCCATCCTATGTAAAAAGAATATATTCAAATACAACTATTTGTAGCCACACTTACTCCACATTTTGTTATGAAATGTCTCAATCTATGTTTATTGAAAAGAACAATGAATTGCCCCATAATATGAAAAGTTGCCTTCCATGTCTGCCTTTCAAGGGCTGTGGGTTGGTACAAGGAGCAGACACACATTATGAAAGAATAAAGTTTGTTTAAACTACCCACTGTTTATTTGTTCCCTTGATGTGTGTAAACTGTGAATTTATTTTCCCACTTCCTGGTATCTAACCTCTGACTCCTCTCTTCATAATCCTGCTCTAATGAGCTTGGTTAGAGTATTTTTAAAACTGAGGTCTCCGATGTAGGTTAGTCATCTCCAGTAAAAGTTATAAATACTTATAACTAGCCGATTTTAAAGCCCAAGGCTTTCAACTCCTTCCTCAATAATGTAAGTAGAAGTGAACAGCTCTCCTACATCTGACCTTGTAAAGCCAAACGTTTCTACTAGGTCCTGGTTCAAAGCCCATGTGGTCAACTCGTTTTAGAACTCAGCCATCAGGAACTTCCTTGGCTCCTGCATTTTTGGTTCCCAAACCTCTTCTATCCTGTGAGTACTGACCTTGGAGCCGGGTAGGCCTGGCGGTCCGTTCAGCCCATCCCTTCCAGGTGGCCCCTGGATCAAGAGAGGAAAGAAAGTTGAACCAAAGACATAGTTAGGGAAGCCTTGTGGGAAGGTGTCTGAAACCAAATGTGCTGGAGTAGGCAGACTGTGGGGGCACAGCCCTACCTACTTACAAGCTGTGTCCTCACCCCACAGTGAACCTTCCCTGCTAGCCAGGCTTTCTTCCTTCCAGGATTAAACAATCATCAATGCCTTGTTTTTGTTAGGAGAAATGCAGGCCGAGCCTTCTCTCCAGGGCTCCCTCTTATTCTTGCCTTCCAAGTAGCCCTGCGGACAGAGCCATTCGAATTGCTCCTGCACTCCTCCGCACAATCATCTGCATCATGCTTCATCCCTTCCTACCAAGACCTTTCCTTCCTCTTGTCCTTCGAAGAAGCCAGTCCCCAGCCTCTGTACGCAACCTTGCTTTGTATTTATGAGGCGGAGCTCCATACGTATCCACATGGCACTGCCTCCACCCATCCTACTGATGCCTCCCCAGTTGCTGTGTACAGATGAGGGAATGAATCCCAATGAGATGTGGCCTCCTAGAAGTCACAGAGCTGGGGATGGAGACCTGCAGGGGCATACACTCCTTTACGAAGAGAGAAGAAAAACAGGGTTCCTTGACAGGCTATCTCAGAGGTTCATTATTGGTAGCTATTAGTGCTATTTAAAAGGCAATCTTTTCTGTCTCCTGTTTGATTTTGTTCTTTGAGACATGGTCTCACTGTGTAGGCCTAGCTGCCCTGGCACTCTGTATGTAGTTGAGCCTACCCTTGAACTCATAGAAATTCTCCTATCTCAGATTACTGAATGTGGCCATTACAAGTATATGCCAGAGTATTTATCTTAAAAGTAATTGGGGTTTTTTTTTTGGGGGGGGAGTTGGGGGGCTGGAGAGATTCAGCAGTTAACAGCACTGGCTACTCTTGCAGAGGGCTCCCATTTGGTTCCCAGCACCCACATGACAGCTAACAGTTCATGACTCCAGTTCCAGGGGATCTGATGTCATCTTCTGACCTCTATGGGTACTGCATGACATGGGTGCACTTACATACATGCAGGCAATACACTCATACACATAAAATAAAAATAATAAATTTAAAGGGTTCTTGTTTTCTCTTTATGATCCTGATGGTTCTTCTAAATCAGAATTGATTAAGATTCTGTCCACAGCCTGGGAAGGCAGTGGGGAGTGAACAGAGAGCTGCACCTTGCTCAGGTGTGCTGATACTCAAGGCCACTGGAAGGGCAGGAAAAAGGGCTTCATCAGAGGCTGGGGCCACCTGGAACAATGGACTCTATGACTGTGACCAAGAGCAAAGACCAAGGCCAGAGCTTGGACCCAGCATTTATTTATTTGTTTATTTATTTATTATTTATTTATTTATTTGTATTTTGTGTGTCTGACTGTATCTCCTGCATGTGTGCAAGAGCACCTGCATAGTGCAATGCCTGTGGAGGTCAGAAAAGGGCACTGGACTCACCTGTAACTAGAGTTGTGGATGCTTGTTAGCCTCCCTGTGCATGATGGGAACCCCCCCAGGTCCTCTGCAAAAGCAGCCAGCGCTCTTAACTACCAAGCTGCCGCTCCAGGCCCTGGCACAGACTCATCTCAAAGCAAACTTGATGTCTTTCACGTTCTTTTGTTCTCCTGGCACCTCCATTCCTCTGACTGCTCCTGATCCCAATGCACACTATTTTGCTTGAGACAAGGTCTCAGTACGTGGCACAGGCTGACTTAGAACATATGGCATCTGAGATCTCTTGAGCCCAGCGGAAGGTACCGGGGCGCAGGCTGAAGAGAACCCCCCTGCCAAAAGAGGGGGGTCTGAGGCATCTGAAGGAGGCAAGCAAAGCAAGCATCTGAAGGAGGCAAGCAAAGCAAGCCTTCAACACAATGAAGAGGCATTTAGGACTCACATTGGAATACAGGCAAGGAGAAGCCCATATGCCAGGATCACGAAGAAGAGACAACACTGGAAAGGGGCAGGATAATCCCATGCCAAGCTTTACCAACCCTATGGAAGACTCCTGCAGTGGGATCCCTCTGGGGATGCCCCAGGACACAGACATCAGAAACACAATTGGGAACATATTTAAAGAACTACAAGAT